>OVBJ01000652.1:0-23097 GCA_900406535.1 Noccaea bulbosa | reverse complement strand
AATCACATTGCCATTCGATTCGGTTTTCTTGGAGTATCTCATCAAATTGGTGGAGCGACGAATGGATGGAGATACGGAAAAGGCTTTGTTAATGTTAATCTCTAATGCTAGATGTTCTTCACAATGTTCTTTGCAACAACCGAGTAGTACTAGTCAACAAGTGCTTGTATATTAGAGTCTCTATGAAACAAAGAGGCAAACCAAATTGTAAATATCTTTCTAGTTAGATTATACTGGAATGGAAAACAAAGGTAGGACAAATAACATGTCTCATTGTAAACGTTTCAGTTTAAGAGTAATGAGCTAAACAGTGATTAAGTTGCAATAAGAAATATTTGTTTTCATTGATAGCACAGAGAACGACGAGATAACATGAGAAACTAGAGAGAAAATCCAATTGAATTATTTCTTGTGAAAGATCGGATTGCACATATAGGTTTAAAAAGACATCAAACAAATTCAAACTAAATACATCATATGGTTCTTAAACAAAATTGTGAACTCTCATTCTCATTCTTCCAAGCTAATCCAAAAGGAGAAATAGCCACTTCCAGTCGAAGAGATCAATCCAATGACCCTGCATTAGAACAATGTAAACAGGTAAATAAGTAACAGGTAGCTTATGTAATAAGAAGCTAGCAGTGTCGCAAAGGCCTGTTTGATCCCTTTCTGCCTCTGAAAAACGAAATGTCCAACTACAATTTATAAAATTTGGACATCAGATACCACAGGCAATTTACCAAAAAAAAACACAAAACAAAAATTAACGGTTGAAAAGAAAACTGCAATCTCAGCCGAAAGATGGTGATCTAATGTTTAATAATCATGGGATAATCATTAAATATGGACGATTTTCTTCATCATTGATTGCAGCGAATAATAAACAAAAAAAAAAAAAACAAAGATACATTGAGAAGAGATCAGATGGTAGTGCATGTCTATGCATCAACATTGTGTTTCAGATTTGCAGACGTATGGTTATATAATCCTCATTCCTCTTCTCTTTACACAAATAAAAGTATAAAACACACAAGTTTGATAAAATAAAATCAATAAATGAATTAGGATCAGAGAATATGGCAAATCACTCACACTGCCGAGGCAGATCAGACTGGGTGTCACAAAACATTGTGCCATTTCATCATTTCCTTAAAGACCAAAATCTACAAATAAAAAAAAACTTTAGGAATTGAGAGAATCAGACCAAAAAAAATAGTCAATCACCATATTACATCCATCGCAATGAATGTAAATTAAGACTGGGGCGACAATTTCATATCATCACTTTCATCAAAGACTAAATATCTTCAAAATAAATNACTTCAAAAAAAAAAAAAAAAAAAAAAAAAAAAAAAAAAACCAAAGAACTAAGAGTGCAATCTCAGCCGAAAGATGGTGATCTAATGTTTAATAATCACGGGATTATCATTAAATAGGACACAATTTTCATCACTGATTGCAGAGAATAATCTAGAGGTGTGTGAAAACAAACAAACAAGATAAAAAAGCTTGAAAGAGGTCAGATGGTAGTGCATGTCTATGCATCAACATCGTGTTTCAGATTTGCAGACGTATGGTTATATAATCCTCATTCCTCCCATTTTAAGAAATTCGATAATAGAAAAGCAATTACTGAAACGGATCAGAAACTATGGCAAATCACTCAAAACTGCAGAAGCAGATCAGACTGGGTGTCACAAAACATTAAGCCATCTCATCATATCCTTACAATAAACTGTTGATATTTTACACAACAAACAATAGTATTAGAAAATCGGAAAAATTTAGAGAATCAGACAAAAATAGTCAATCACCATGTTACATCCATCGCAATGAATGTAAATTAAGACTGGGGCGACAATTTCATATCATCACTTTCATCAAAGGTCAACAAAAATTCACAACGTACGAAACAGAGTTATCGGAGCAAGCAGTAACTAGACAACACCTAATCCACAGTATGCGATTTCATATCTTAGGATTAACTCAGAAAACAAGTATGAAAAATCGAGAAATTTAGAGAATCAGACAGAAATAGTCAATCACCATGTTACATACACCGCAGTGGATGCAAATAAGACTGGGGCGACAATTCCTTATCATCACTTTCTTCCAAAATCATCGATGAACAACGGAGATAAGAGAAGAAACCCTAAAACCGGAGCAAGATTCGCAGATTGACAAAGGAAACAGTAGAAAGTAATGAGTTCTACAGAATTAGGGCGTCGGCTTTATATAAGAGGTAGCGATATGAGGGTTTTTGGTTCCATTCCGGTTCGGTTCGGTTTGGTTTAATTCAATCGATATTTCCGAGATTTTAATTCGGTTTGGTTCAGACCCTTATGTTGTTTTTTTTNTTTTTTTTTTTTTTTTTTTTTTTTTTTTTTTCTTTTTTGGTTTTAACCCTTATGTTGTTGTCCATCATCTTTCAACTTCAAATGTTCTTCTTCTACATCTTTGCCTTCATTTGCACATGTCTTTGTTTCTTGTAAATATTTTTGTATAATGTTCATACTCACATGGTCATGTCTTTGTTTCTTTCTTTCACCTTCAAATCTATTTGTGTGGTTGTTGTATTGTATGATATCTACTAAATCTTGAAATTAGAAGATTCATACCCACATGGTCACGTCTTCTCACCAATATATATATATTTTAGTCCACAAGTTGATTACTAACTCTGGACCCTTAAGAGTTATGATCGTAGACAAGAAATACAGAAGCATGTGTTTCTGTTTGTTGGCTCTTCAATCTAATATTTTTCTCCTTCTATATATATAACGCACCAAAGCTTATAGCATTCTTCATCAATCACAACTTGCATTCATTCAAAGATTTCTGCAACACAACAAATAAAATAGTACCTCTTTTTGCTTTCCCATTCGCAAGCTTTTCCCAAAAAATGAACGCAAAGAAGCTCATGAAGATGGCAAAGAAATGGCAACAGAGAGCAGCCTTGAGCAGGAAAAGAATCTCAAGTATTTCTAGTAGCTCAGTCCCTGTAGTAGAGAAGGGCTGTTTCGTGGTTTACACGGCCGATAACAAACGCTTTGCTTTTCCAATAAGTTACCTGAGAAACTCTGTTTTCCAAGAGCTCTTGAAGATCTCTGAAGAAGAGTTTGGCATTCCTGCTGGTGGACCAATCACGTTGCCATTCGATTCGGTTTTCTTGGAGTATCTCATCAAATTGGTGGACCGAAGAATGGATGGAGACACAGAAAAGGCTTTGTTAATGTCAATCTCTAATGCTAGATGTTACTCACAATGCTCTTTTCAACAACAAGAACACAGTGCTCAGCAATTGCATGTATTTTAGAGTTTCTTAGAGAAGATAGATAGCATTTCTTTTTTGGTAATTAAGGTTATAATATTTTTATACTTTATAGTTTATACAAAACAAAAATTACTACTCCTCGTCTCTGTTTGGAAAATAAAATAAATGGAAATTGGATTTGAATTAGAAAAAAGTTTCCAGAATTTGGCATAGTGTTCACATAAGGAACTAGAAGATGTGAATGAGAATGAGAAAGGAAGCAATCAAATTACGAAATTCAATTTAGCCTTTTTGCAAATGATGGATCTTTTCTACTTTAGCGATTAATCATTTAATCTACCAAATTTTCATTTTGTTCAGAAATGTTTTTTTTGTTGCTCCATCCATAAGAAATACCAAGATGATAATATGGTATTACATTAAAGTACCAACTCAAAAGATTTCTCTTGAATTTCCCGAGTCATTGAGAATTGTTTGAGAATAAATACCATGTCTCAATTGGATAAAAAGCTAAATGAATAAGGAGACATAAAACTGCTAAAGAATCTACCTTTTGTCTTCTGTAAGAACATCTTAAAAAACTCTTGAAAATTAGACAATACTTTCTACATGTACAAAGAGCAAAGCCAAGAATCTGAAGTTTCATAAAATTTGCCTTCAGCTTCAAGCTATGAACTTTACAGCACTCTAATAAAACCTTTCTTTATTACCAGCAGCCTTAACAAGAAAAGAACAATGCAAGTTAGTATATAAAGTAGCTCCATTATGCCTCATTCCAAGAACAAAACTAATCTTCCTCATATTCTCTCTTCTCTCTTCTCCCGATTTTATAGTTTTTCTTTTCCAAAAGGAGAAATGGCGGGAGAGCAGATGAAACCTGTTGCTTCTCTTCTTCTGGTTTTGAACTTCTGCATGTATGTGATTGTTCTAGGTATTGGAGGATGGGCCATGAACCGAGCCATCGACCATGGCTTCCTCATCGGTAAAAACTCAGTTAAAATCTCTTTTAAAGTTTCTTAAAGAAAGTTGCAAGTTTTTGGTTATCTTCTAACATTTTTCTGTTGGTACTTGTGAAAACAAAAATGAGCACAGGCCCTGATTTAAACCTTCCAGCACATTTCTCCCCAATTTATTTTCCGATGGGAAACGCAGCCACAGGATTCTTTGTGACATTCGCGTTGCTGGCTGGTGTAGTTGGTGCGGCTTCAACAATCTCGGGCCTTAGCCACATTCGTTCTTGGACCGTGGGAAGCTTACCGGCTGCAGCCACAGCTGCAACTATTGCTTGGACCCTCACACTCCTTGCTATGGGGTAAATACTAACATAGAAACACGTATAATGTCTTGGGAGATCGATGGTAAAACTAATCAATCATTCTTTTGATCAACAGATTTGCCTGGAAAGAGATCGAGCTTTCGAGGAGAAATGCTAAACTGGTGAGGATTTTCTCTATTCTCATATCTTAAAGATTCAATTTTGGGAAATGAACCACGATTATTATCGGCCTCATGTTCCTCTCCTTTTCTGTGTCTTCTTCTTTGTAGAGAACCATGGAGGCGTTCTTGATCATACTTTCAGTGACACAGCTTCTTTACATCGCCGCTGTTCACGGCGTGAGAAGACCTACTTAAGGGATCATGGGCTTTTGGGGTTTCTTTCTTTCTTTCTTTTCGTGTCAATCATCGGAAACTCGGGATTGAGTGTGTGAGCGTTTGTTTGTCAGTTTGTGTGTGTGTGTGATATATTTTTTATTTTCATAGGAAGTTGAACAAAAGCTTAAGATAAATTCATGCATTCTTTGTGTACAAAAGAAATCAGATCTTGTTTTGTGTGTATGTCAATGTCACTTTGTGTTCCTTGAATAAAAATCAAACTTTGAGGCTTGAAATGGATCGGACCTCTGCATGTATCTAATGAACTCACATAGAGACGATAACTGATCATTTGATAAGAAAAATAGAGCTATATTATTTAGTCTCATGAATCTAAAAATCCATTTACTGAACAAATGAGGATTGTATTTTCCGAAAAGAAAAACAAATTTAACCCTGTTAAGGAGGTTTGGTCTTTGTTCGTATGTTTGCTAAAAGCCGCCCACATTATTATTATCTATCAAAGACAATGTACAGAGAAAGAGTCTACGGACCGTGAATCCTGTATATGCACTTGTCTTTGAGCTTTGGCTGCCAAGCGCGTCCACCTTTATCTAGCTCCTGCTCTTCCGCAGCACAATACAGAGAAGACATGTTAGTGAGCCGGGGTTTAACATAATAGACAATGCTGTTACAGATTCACACACGAACAACAAAAGGATTTGATCCCTGAGGAAAGAGTGGAGAGAAAGTAGAAGCATCTGATCCTTTTACTGGAAGGGACATTGTAGGAGATGAGTTTAAGCTCATAGCCCAAACAACACAACATCAAGGTAACTAATCGCTATCAAGACTTGCAAACAGAATTATGCATAAGAATATCAACTTCATGTTCCTGCCAGGCTATAATCTAGGTGTAGCTCGACCGAAATTTCTATGCATTACCTGACCAAGCATGACTTGTCTTTTTAGATAGCGTGGTATTTGACATTGGTTCTAAACAATCTCATTAGAAGAACAAGCATGACAATGAACATCCGAGCTAAACAATCTACACTTAAGAAGCGACTCACAATCCAATATGCAAACTCCACAAACCCTCTTACTAGACCAATTTGATGTTTAGAAATTTAGTGGATTAGCTTCAGTGATGAGGAATTCAAGGAAATCATCACAAAAACAAGACACATTGTAGTTCATGGAAGATCATAGTAAAAATCAGGAGTCTCAATAAGGTATAGTACATGTACCAAGAATCTTAAACCAAGACTAACCTGTGTTTATCTATCAGATCCTGACATAGCATCAAACAAACCGCAGCAACTTAACCACGAAGTTCGGACGGGTGGTGGACCAGGCAACAAAATACGCTGCATACGTCACAGGAGATTCAGCCAACTTAAAAGAGAAAAAAATTTCACATGTACATGATGCAAGACGAACAAAAAGAGATGCTACCTTTTCCTCAGAGGATACTGGAGCTTTAGATTCTCTTACGCTCTCTAACTTTTCGCTTGTTTCAGCTGCAGATCCTGGAAGAGTAACCACCACCTTACCATTATCTTTTCTCAGTCCCGGAGATGGATACTCTTTGTTTTCCTCAGACTTCTTCTTCACCAAATCTGAGTGTGTTGAGGTCTCAACGTGCTCACTCTTTTCAGCAACCACTACTTTGGAGACAGATACCACATGTTTGACAGGATCGACAACAGGAGAGATTTCCGCAACTGAATTACCACAAGCATTAGCATCCTGACAAGCTACGTTCTTGGCTGTGTGAGTATAGTTTTCAGAAGAGGATTTGGGTGCTTCTTCCACACTATTTCTCTTCTCATCCGTTCCTCTCTCAACCACAATAGCATTTCCACTTTTCTGACCTAGTCCCTGAGTAACATCTGCGTCTCCTGATTTGGGTGCTTCTTCCACACTATTTCTCTTCTCATCCGTTCCTCTTTCAACCACAATAGCATTTCCACTTTTCTGACCTAGTCCCTGAGTAACATCTGCGTCTCCTGATATCTCTTTAGCAGAGGCCTTCACCGGACCAGATGATAGAGCAGCAGATGGATCTTTGTTCCCAAACTCTTCATTTCCTTGTGAACCAGGGGAGCTCAAATTGCCATCACTTTCCCTATCATCTTGGCTTCCATGTTCTTCATGTCCTGAGATGTATTTTTTGTTAAAAATCAAAGATACAACAACAAACTACTGAGCACACAAGAATACTGCAAATTGATAGGAGAAAACGATTCAGGACTTGTTACAAATCTTCATCAGTCCAACAAAGTCTCGCTAAAGTCATGAACGAAGCATTCTTTTGCCAATTTATTGAAAGATCTTAGCTCAAATCAGAATTTCAAAGAATCAGTGATATGAGACTAAAGCGAGACGGGGAAAAAAAAACTACAAAAGGCACAAGTTATTTGAGCAGAAATCAAACAGATCTCTATACATCAATCATGAAATGGTAAATTCGACGCGATGAAATTTCTCAACAGCATTCAAGACGAATCTATCGACCTAGCAACAACAAATCCCGAAACCAAAATCGAGCAGGAGAGTGTGAAATGTACCGTGGAGATTATCGCCATTGAAACCCTTATTGTTCGTACTTGTTCGACGCGCTTCCTGTTGCTGCTTCTTCTTCAACGCCTTCCTCTTCTTCGCACCAGACGGCATGATCGATCAAAACAGTGGACTACGTCGCCCCCAAAAAAAAAATTTGAATGAAACTGTTCGTTAACTTCAAAGTTTCTCTCTCTCTCTCTCTCTCTGCCGTAAGATTCTCCCACAGCGAGGTGTGTGTGTGGACTGCGTTCTCCTTTTTGTCTCTTATGTGGAAAAACAAGAATCTCCTCGTAGAGGAAAGAGATAAGGAAGTTTTATTTATTGACTACTCACTCTTTTTTATTTTATCATATATTCAACATGCCCGAAATTTATTTATTTTTAGATTCACATAACCGTAATGCTATTTCCATATGTATTCTTCTTTTTTTTTTTCTTTTTTTTGGTCAATACCATTTCTATTCATTTACACATTTCATACAAAGAAAGAAAACTAAATTATGGTATCATATGCACAGATTTTAGTTAAAAAATCAGTTTTAATTTCACTAATTTAGAGGATATTAGTCAATCATATATTTAAAATCAATTATATAGGTTTTATAATCCTTCAGATTTAAAGTTTTGATTTTATTTTAAAGAATCCATATGAGTTGATTCTAAAATCTTTGCAATATAACTTGGATTCTGTTTTATGTAATTTACTCATAAAACTCCAATGGAATTCATTGCAAATAACTTAATAAACAAATATTTTAAAAGTCATTTACCATTTATACCATTATATTTTAAATCAGAATTTTAAATTTTGATTGAATAACACTAGAATTGAAAATCTATTAATAATGAATTACAAATAAAATATTCAATAATACTGGATTTAAAAACATAATTTGGAATCATTAATTGAATACCACTGGATTATGATTATATTTCAGTTCATTTTAAATACAATATCCAATAACACTGAATTGTGATTATCTTATATATAATAGAAGAGTTTTCTCTCCTCTTAAAGTGTCCACCTAAGCAAATATTCATTAAATATCCACTAAACTGCATTTAATTTATTTAATTTATTATTTAAATCTTATATATTTATATTTATTATTTTCTAAGATTAATAAAAACTGAATTAAATTCAGAAAACAAAAATTAATTTATTTAAATAAATCAGTAAATAAAAAACTTTAGAATACTTTAGAATACTTTAGAACATCCATTGTTATCATAAATCTTTAATTTATGCATTAGAAGATAAAGTAAAAATTAAGTAATCATAAACTTCAGGGGTCATATTATAAAACACGAAAAAAGCTAAAAAATATGCACCTTTAAAAAATCACTATTTTGATTAAACGGTTTTTTTCCAAAACAAATTAAAAAGGTATTTTTGTTTTATAACATATAATTATTATCTAAAAAATACAAAATTAATTCTAAAAGCGAATATGAGATATTGAAATCACAATGATACTATTAATCTATTATTGAGGGAGATAAGTTTTCCTATGGAATATCGCATATGTCATGGCGAACAAAGAATCGCTTTTAAAAACTCTATAACTATTGCATCAAACAACCTTTAAAAGAAAACGTATTCGAAAAATCGTGTGAGGTTATTATTATCGATTTGAATTATTTTAAAGCTTTAGTAACTTATATTACCATTATTTTTATTCAGTTAAATTAAAAAAAAAGAAATATATATATATATATATATATATATAATAATTAAACCATGTTTTAGCATACATTTCTAGTATTAGTAATTTACCACTAGACTACTAGAGCATAAATTACTGCCACCCCGTAATTATATATCGTTGTTAATGTTTTTGATTACTGACTGCAAATAATACTATTTACCACAGTAAAATCTGTTGCCATCGTCAACAATATTACAGCTGTTTCTCTGTTACCATTTCAGGACCTATGGTTTCAAATCCGAGTCAATCCATAATGCATTAGGCCAAAGATAAGATAAATTATGAATGAAAAATTCAAATTTGACCTTTATGATAAACCTAATTTCGTAAACGAAAAACAGAGTATACTTTTTGTAATATTTTTAAATTTAGCTACAAAACAAGAACCGAGTGCATCACATGATCAGCCAAAAACACTAGTCTCTGAATATACGATTCAGGAATTATAAAAATGATCTAAACACGTTTATAAGTAAGCAACGAATTAGTAAATTGATCTTAAACACTTTTTTAAACAAGAGAAGACAAGAAAAACCTTTGTGAAGAGCATAATCATGGCCTACCACAAACTTTAAGTCAAGATTCAAAAACGTGAAACCCACCTGGTTGCTAAAAAAATCCAAAACCATGGCTACAAAAAGAGAAACCCACCCGAGGCATAAAGCAACACAGACCATCATCAGTTGTTATCTCTCAGAACTTGCTTTTGCTTAAGACATAGAGCAATCACACATTCACACGAGATGAGAGCCACATCATCACTGGTTACATTCAACCAGAAGATTATGCTGCGTTGTAAGAAACTCCTGATCAAGATCACTAGTAGCTGTCCTAAACGCCATTACCGGCATTTGAAACTTGAGAAATCTTCTTCTACGTCGTCGTCTTCTCCATCATCATCAGGGAGAAAAACCACCAGAGTGATGGCTTCATTCTTCCTCTCCTTCCAAAAGAAGAAACAGAAGAAGGAGAAGAAGAAGCAGAGTTTTTCGGGTTCCGTCAGTGAAAGGACGGCGTCAAATCCTCCTAAATCAAGAAAGAAGGTGTTCCCATCCAGGCTCGCCCCATCTTGCCTTGGTCAAGGTAAGGCTCGTTCACAAAAAGTCTCACAAGATCTTGACGCACCAAGAGACAGCACAAGCTCGTTCCTTCCATGATCCAAAAAGTCAAACCACGCGTCATCCATACCATATGTATTGCTTATCAGTTTTATTATGTGGATGTTGCAGGAAACTGAGTCCCTCAGGATGTATTTGTGAATGCAAAGTAATTTCTTTGCAGTGCGGAAATCTTTAGTAAGATCGATGTGTGTGTATGATTCAAGAACGCAAAAAAAATATTCATCAAAGAAAAAACTTTGAATTAGAATCATAAAGTATCATAGTTCAAGAATCCAAATAATTTCCAAAAAGGAAGAGAAGATAGACATCAAACTTTTTATACATCTATCCTACAAGCACGGACCAACGGCTTCATTCCCTACCCCCAACCTTGAGGCATACACATATCAACCAGGTGAATGTCCTTGGATCAGCTCTCGGTAACATCTCTGTTGTATGATATGACCTAACATCAGGGGAAAAGAATGCAAGATATGAATATGTTCTCAACAACATAGAAAATGATTAGAGAACAAAACCAAAACCAAAACAAAATTTACACACTTTACGCAGCCTCTACCCTCAAAAGCAAATGAATTGTGGAACTAAAGCAGAAACCAAAACAAATTTACACACTTTATGCAGCGGCTAACAAGGAACTTCATAGAAGAGAAAACTTTGAGGCCAAGGTCTTAAGTTCCTCAAGATCAATGCTTCCTAACAATCCTAATAGCGACCTTGGATTTAACCAAATCACATTACTGCTTCATATCAACAAATTACCACAGCTAATTGGTTTTGACACTAAGCTTCTGTGTGATATGCTAATTGCTAAACCACTGCATTTACATTTATAAAAACCTAAAATCGAGACACAAAACCACCTTCCTTCACATTCTTAAAAAGATTTATTTAAAGTCTGAAGCTAAAACCCGAACAATCGAGAAACCCACATAGATAAACCACCAACATTAAAGCAGAGAATTTGGTCAAAAAAAAAAAACATTAAAGCAGAGAACTNAAAAAAAAAAAAAAAAAAAAGCACGAAACGCAACAAATTGAGACCAGATACCACATTATCCGAGAAGAATATGGGAAGAAAATAAAATTAGTCTAGCAGATCTCACCATTTTCAACGAATCTACAGGAGCTTGAAAGAGGTGAATCCATGGGCGTAACCTTGCAGAGAGAGAGATTGAGATCCGGAATTGGCAACTAGAAGATGGTCTTAAACCCTAAAAGAGAGAGAGATTAACTCTAGCTATTTAAGTAAAGCGAAGTTTAGGAGGAGGAAGAAAGAGAAAGCGCACAGATATCGATGGAAGAGTGTGAGAGAGACTGTTGCCGTTACGCGAGCCCAAGGTCTCTCTCTCTTCGTTTTTCTCGCTGATTATTAAATAAATAAATTAATAATTCCCCGCGCAATTTAACTTTGGCTGATGAGTATGGGCCTTTAATGGGCCACATTTAGAATAATGGACCAATACTGTATGTTAGGACGAATAATAACCCACTTCTCTCTCCATCTCCGTCTACAACAGACGACGACGGACGGAGCGAACGGAAAAGTAACTAACTGATCGAGCGAGCGAGAGAGAGAAAATGGTGGTCGAGGATTCTTCAGTATCGACGACGATTATGGCAGAAGAGAATCTCGATCCCAACACCACGATTTCTACCCGTAAAGAGAAGCATGTCCCGGCGATTAGGGCCAAAAGCGGCGACGAAGAAGGTCCGCCGATCATGTGCGGTGGAAATGACTATGCGTCGAAGAAATCAACCACCGTAATCCAACATTCGCACTCCTTCCAGAGATCTTGGACCTTCTGGTTCGATAATCCTTCCTCGAAATCGTATCAAGCCACTTGGGGAAGCTCGCTGAGATCATTGTATACATTCGCTACTATCGAGGAGTTCTGGAGGTGAGAATTACTTTTGCATACCTCTCTTTCTTCTCGTTTCGTTGGTAGTTTCTTTGGTTTCGGAAGAAGATCTAAGCTAGAGTGAATTTGAAATCCTTCGATTCGGTGATTTCTGCTTACGATCTCTTTTGTTCTATAATGGTTTACGGATGCAATTTTGCCTAATTTTCTCTTGCCTTGATCTTATAATCTACACTAATGGAACCGTTTCTTCTTGGATTACCTCAGTCTTTGTATTGGAGGATGCTTTTTTTTTTATCGTATCTATGCATTAATAGTAGTCTTACATGAGAAATGTTTGATCAGCTGCTCTTGATTGTTTCCATCTACGAAGCTAGTTTTGGCTTTCGGCGTTTTAGGTTTCCTCTATATGTAACATTTATCACTACTTGATGCAGTGTTTACAATAACATGCATCCTCCAACGAAGTGGGTTCCAGGGGCAGATCTCTACTGCTTCAAAGACAAAATCGAACCGAAATGGGAAGATCCTATCTGTGCTAATGGAGGAAAGTGGACTATGATGTTCCCTAAGGCTAAACTGGAATCCAATTGGCTTAACACGGTATTGTAACGTTCGTTTTGGTTTCCCTTAGGCTCTCATATGATGTGCTTGTTGGATGCATCTTGTGATGATTTTCTTGTTTTAGTTACTTGCGTTGGTTGGTGAGCAATTTGAGCAAGGAGATGAGATTTGCGGGGCAGTTTTGAATTTCAGAACGAGAGGGGACAAGATTTCTCTGTGGACTAAGAACGCTGCAAATGAGGAGGCTCAGGTAAAAATCACTGATGTTTAATATCTAATACAAAAAGGCTTGCTTTTGAGGAAACAAAACATGTAGACAGTGGATCTCCTGAGGTCCTTAAATGTGATTTACCAAAAAATAATAGGGAGAAGTACACGATAAGAGAATCTAATCCTTGTTTCCTTCATTTTGGAACAATTTAATTCATTGTTCTGTTCATATGAGGCGTTTCTTTTTGGATTGATATCTTGTTGCGGTGTTGATGCAGCTGAGCATTGGGAAGCAGTGGAAGGAACTTATTGGTTACAATGAGACGATCGGATTCATATTTCATGTAATTGTTTCTTCAGCATCTCTGTGTTCTCTTGTATCACACTGGTTTGTGCTTTTGTGACTATCTTGTTCCGTTTTTTGTTTCAGGAGGATGCAAAGACTCTTGATCGTAATGCTAAACCTCGGTATACTGTATGAGATTCACGTTTGACTTCTCCGCGCTTCCCGGAAAGAAAATGATAACTCAGAAGGGAAGTCATATCACGATATGACCTTTAGTTGCTTCTGATTCTATCTTTTACTGTAAAAAAGATGCACCTTTTGGGTTTCAAGTGATGAGCGTTCTCTCACTATCAAACTAGTAGAATTTGTGAAAAGGGTTTTAATCAAATGTACGTGATTTTCTAAAAAAGTTCACAGTGGTATAAAGAAAAAAGAAAATTTGAAATTAAATTTCTTACGTTACAATCAGTCAGTTGTCATTATATATATATATATTTTGTTAAGCGTCATTTGGAACTCAGTTATTGGTTTACCACATAACAGAATAGCTGCTGAAGGAGAAAAATCATAAATTTTACCCAAAAACATTTCCCCGCCAAAACATAAACCTTTATTTTGTTTCGTGTGAAAACAGAAAAGACATATATCTTGGGACATCAGATAGATTTCAAATTCTGTTACGGAAACAATCTTTTCAACCATCGAAGTTTAGAGTTTCGGATTTAAAGAGTCGAAACAATCATTGGTTTGATTTGAAGCTAACAAAGAAGGAAGAGAGACACGAAAAGGAACAAAAGAGGATTGTTGCGCATTGAAAAAAGAGGTCGAAGAAACTGATGCGAGAACATACTCTCAACTTAATTGCAGACCCACCAGAGAATCTGAAAGAAGCTCAGAAAACACAGTCGAGATCCATGGAAGAAACCAAAGGTAAAAAAGTTAAAGAAACTGAACAAGAAGCTACTTCTGCTCATTCCAAACCTTTATTTTGATGAGTGACAAGTCAAAGAATCCAAGAAACAAGAGTCGAAAAAGTCCTTATTATGTCGTTGAATTTTGATTCTCAGGGACGTACTCCGGATTTGAGGCCGAGTATACCAAAGAGGAGGTCGAATGAGAGAAGTGGTTGGAGACGCGAAATAGATTCAAGATCCTCGGCAGAGATGAAGGTAAAGACCTTACGACTATGTTCTTGAGCAGGCTGATGTTTTGGTTTAACGTATCGTTCAACTTTGATTCTCAAGGGACGAACTACAGATTTGAAGCCAAGTGAATCAGGCAGGATGTCTAGTGAGAGAAGTGATAGAAGATACGAACCGTACTCAAGATCCTGGCCAGAGATAAGGGTAAGGAAGCTGATCAAGAACTTACTCTGTTCTCCTTTACTGTGGATGATTATGATGAAACAAGAGTCAGTTACGAATTTCTCAGGGAAACGAAGACTCGGGTTTAAGAATTTACGAATGTCAGATTCGTGATCGCAATTATTTCGACGAGAATCTGCAACAACATAGTAGGCTGAGAGATGTTGAGCTGCATGCAACAGAGGAAAACCCACGAAACAGAGTGGAGATTCTGGAATCAGCAGAGGGTAAACAAACTAACTTCTTAATTAACACAGTATACTTTGTTTGATCTTAACTTTTTCTGTAAATTTTGATTCTTCAGGATATATCTACGGACTGGAGAGAAATGATTGAATCCAGACGAAGATTCGATGAGAGAACTCAGGTGCAAACGAGTGCGTATCCAACAAGTCATCGCAGTGAAAAAGATTGTCCTTATTTTCTAAGAAATGGTCAGTGTCGCTTACTAGTTTTTTCTTTTTAAGGTAAAGAAACGGAAACAAAAAAAAATATCTGGTTATGTTCTTTACTAGTTGATAATAACGATGAAATAGACTCCAGAAGAATTTAAAAGAACAAAACCTTACTCTGTTTTGATTTATTTATTCTCAGGAGAAGCATGCTCATGATCAACCGAATCATGAGGAACAGAGTCAGAGATATATTTAGAGGAAAAGGAGGGAGGCTAGTTTGAGACTTGATAAAAATCTCATGTGGGTTTTGTTAATTTGTTTTATTCACATCAATTCGATGAAGGGAAGCGATCAGATATTTCAATACCAGAACTCGAGTGCAAGAAAACACAGGGCGATAAACTTTAGGAGGAAACAGAGTGTTTCGAGAACACCAAAGGAAGAAACTCTCAGATTCCTTGGAACACAAGAAACCGATACCTGTTCTCTGTTTGAATTTTGTGATTTTGTTGTTTAGTTCGTTTAATTAAATTTATTTCTAAAGATTAAGGTTGTGCAAAACTGTAGCTATAGTATGAATAAGTAGAAATAGATTTTCATCATATCAAAATCTATATATCAATACAATACCCATAACAGAATATACCTCATGAAGAAACAAAATCCCTTAAAATTTAAAACCCAGAAATATTTTGCCGCCAAAGAAAAAATAAACCTTTTTTTTTTTAATGTTCCGACCAAATAAAATACAAATGAAGTCAAGTGGGGTACTGCAGATATTTCTTTTCCTTTTTTCGAGTGAAAGTGAAAACTGGAAAGTCATTAAATATGCATATATAAAGGTATATTGGGAGGTAATACAAATACTGTTATGGAAACTGTTTTGTCAAACAACAAACTTTAGTGTGTTGGATTTAAAGAATCACCTTTCTTTCACTTCCAGAAAACAGAGGCGCTGAGAAAAGATAAAACAAAACAAAAAGAAACGGAATAAGCAACAAGATTGAAGAGAGAAGTCAGAGAAGACAATCGAAGAGGCTTAAGAAACTGATACGGGAACTTACGATCCAAGAACAGAGTCGACATCCATGGAAGAAACCAAGGTAACAAAGAAACTGAACGATAATTTACTCTCTGATTGCTCATTTGATTTGGCAATTGGCGTTTCGGTTTCACTGCTTACAATATTAGTATCTAGAGAAAGATTTGATGAGAGAAGTCAAAGACGCCATGAAACAGAGTCGAACTATGTTCTTGCGAAGGGGATGCTTTTGATTAAAGCGTTTTGCTCTTGCTTTTGATTTCGATTTCGATTTCTCAGGAGAATGAAGACTCCGCTTTAAGATTAAACGAATCGGGTCAGGTTCGTGACCACAATTTTACAAAGAGTATGTTTTGGGTAAAGAAACTAACTTCTTACTCGGTGTTTGAATTAACATTTTCTTCTTCGTTTTTGATTCTCAGGCTCAAGCGATTGAGTATCCAGTTCGTCCCGGTGTAATAGATTGTAAGCATTATATGATAACTGGTCATTGTGCCTATGGAGGAAGTTGCATTTTCAATCATCCACCGGTGAGAAACCGAAAGAAAATAAAAACTATCTGTTTTTGGCGGAGTCTTGAGTTGCAAGTTTCCTCATGGTTTTATTGGCTTTGAAACAGCTTCATGAGAGAGCTCAGATAAGACATCGTATCACGGTGCAATCGATTCCGTATCCAGTTCGTCCCGGTGCTGCAGATTGTAAGCATTATCTAAGAACTGGTCAGTGTGGCTATGGAAGTAATTGCTACTACAATCATCCTCCTCCTCGTCTTGCACCGGTGAGAAAGAAAGAGGGAAACATATATATATATTTTGGGCTTTATTCAAAGTTGATAGTTTTCTGCTTTGAAAACGACTTAATAGGTGCTTCCACAGAGGATTAACATTGATACTCAGGCTACTACACCTTTGGATTTGAGAGTTGATGAGAGGAGACACGGAACAGAGTCAAGTTCTATGGCAGAGAATAGGGTAAAGTAGAAAAAATGTGATCTTTTGTATGTTTACTGTTGTAAGTTACTTATGTGGATATGTTGATTCTCAGGCGAGAACTGTTCCTGATTCTCGAGAATATGTAAGTGATGATATATTTGCGAGATACAAGCAAGTGAGGTTTGAACAGGGAGAAGATAATATTGGGTGGCAGAGGATGGAAGCTGAAGAGATTGTGGAGGAACAGAGAGAGGGACAAAGTATTTGGTTGCAGAGGAGACAAGCTCAAGAGAATGTGCAGAGAGAGAACATTGGGTTGTTGCAAAGGAGGGAGACTGAAGAAGAGAGTGTGGAGGAACGAAGATTGAGGGTAAAACAAACTGAAACAGTATCTGATTCTGTTATTTACTGTTGATGAAAACAGAGTCTAGAAGAATTTGCTCTGTTTTCGATTTACTTATTCACAGGAGATGCATCCTCAAGTTCTGAAGAATGTAGAGGAAGAGAGACAGAGAGATATTGAGAGGCAGAGGAGGGAGGCTAAATCGAGAACTGAAAAGGTTTTGAATTGATTCGAAAACATTTCTCCCAACTGCATTTTCTTTGAGCTATAAAACTTTCTCATGTGTTTTCTTCTTTTCGTTTGGGGCTTTCTTCAGATCAAATCCACTTTTCAATTTGATGAAGTAAGGATGAAAGAGCTCGGATTTAGAGTACCTGTATACGAGACGCAATCGAGAGCGGCTGTGCATAAACAGATAATGAAGGTAAAGAAACGGAAACAAGATCTGTTGTTTTTTTTTCTTTTCTGTGATTTGCAAGGAGAACTTTACTCTGTTTTTATACTGTGAATTCTCATTTGATTTACTTATTCTCAACAGGATCTTGAGGAAAAGAGACAGAGAGAGGCTGAAGAGAGACGGAAAGATATTGAAAGACAGAGGAGTGAGTCTCGTATGAAACTTGAGCAGGTGATAAATTGTAATAAACAACATTTCTATCAAGTTGGTTATATTGCAAATCAAATACAGGTTGAAGATTCTCATCTCTTTTGATTGGTTTTCTTCAGATGAAACCCACTGTTAAGTTCGATGAAGCGACTGATATCAGAGAGGTGATGGGTTTTAAAGAGGGCGATGGGTTTTAAAGAGGAAACAGAGAGGTACTTGACGGCTCTCGGACTCCTTGGAACACAAGAGACCGATACGTGTTGTACAAGCTTTCGTAATTTTCGATATTGTGTTTGTTGTTTTTAAGTCAGGTTGATTAAATTCAACTCCAATGATTACGCCTGTGCAAAATTGTAGCTATATTTTTTTTAGAAAAAGTATTATAGTCAATTGCAAACGTTAGTATGACACTACTTGAGTAAAAATGTATTTTCCTCGTACAGAAATTTACACATCAGTATTATATACTTGTATGCTCAAATTTATTTTTGTTTTACTAAGAGAAAAATAAAACACATACGAATAGTTCTTACGTATAAGTTCATTTGATGAGACAGACAAGATACATGCGAAGGGCAAAGTCTAGTCAAATTTGTGATGGAATAGTGGCCGGATACAAGCGAGAGAGGATGGTAAAGAAACTTTTGTTCTTGTTTTTGTTTTGCTCATTTTCAGTCACTCCTTGGCTTAGCTCATTGCTTTTTCTTCAAACAACTAATCGTAGGAGAAGGAGCAGGGACATGTTCAAGGCAATCTTCAGGAACAAAGACAGAGAGAGAACACTGAGTTGCAGAGGAGGAAAGCTCAAGACAATGAGCAGGAACATGGACAGGTTCAAGGAAATCTGCAGGAACAGAGACAGAGAGATAACCCTGAGTGGCAGAGGAGGAAAGCTCAAGACAATGAGCAGGAACATTAAAGGTAAAGAAACAGAAACAAAAAAAAAGGTCTGGTTATGTTCTTTACTAGTTGATGATGATGATGAAACAGACTCCAGAAGAATATAAAAGAACAAAACCTTACTTTGTTTTGAATTACTAATTCTCAGGAGAAGCATGCTCATGAATCATGATCAACCGAATCATGAGGAACACAGACAGAGATATATACTTAGAGGAAAAGGAGGGAGGCTAGTTTGAGACTTGATCTCTACATTGGTTTTAAAAATCTGACAATAAAAATCTCATGTGGGTTTTGTCAATTTGTTTTATTCATATCAATTCGATGAAGTGACGCGATCAGATATTTCTGTACCAGAACTAGAGTGTAAGAATACCGAGGACGATAGATTTTTGGAGGAAACAAAGTGTTACGTGACCACCAAAGGAGAAACTCTCAGATTCCTTGGAGCACAAGAAACCGATTCCTGTTCTCAGTTTGAATTTTTGTGATTTTTGTTGTTTAGTTCGTTTAATTAAATTTACTTATAAAGATTAAGGTTGTGCAGAACTGTAGCTATAGTCACTCAATAGTATGAAACTAGTTAAGAAGAATTATTTTACTCATCATGTTAAAATCTACATATCAATACCCATAACAGAATAGCTCTTGAAGAAACAAAATCCCTTAAAAATAAAAACCCAAAAATATTTTGCCGCCAAAGAAAAAAAATAAACTTTTTTTTTTAATGTTCATACCAAATAAAAATCAAATGAAGTCAAGTGTGGTTACTGCAATATTTATTTTCCTTTTTTCGTGTGAAGGTGAAAACTGGGAAGTCATTAAATATGCATAGGGGTATATATTGGGAGGTATTACAAATACTGTTATGGAAACTATTTGGTCAAACAACAAACTTTAGTGTGGTGGATTTAAAGAATCACCACTCTTTTGACTTCCAGAAAACAGAGAAAACAGAGGCGCTGAGAAAAGAGAAAACCAAAAAAAAAAGGAATAAGCGACAAGATTGAAGAGAGAACTCAGAGAAGACAATCGAAGAGGCTAAAGAAACTGATACGGCAACATATGCTGCAAGAACAGAGTCGATATCCATGGAAGAAACCAAGGTAAAACAAAGAAACTGAACGAGAATTTACTCTGTTCTTTACTGTGATTGCTCATTTGATTTGGCATTTCGGTTTTCATCCTTAGTATCTAGAGAATGATTTGATGAGAGAAGTCAAAGACGCCATGAAACAGAGTCGAAGTATGTTCTTGCGAAGGGTGATGCTTTTTGATTAAAGCGTTTTGCTTTTGATTTCGATTTTCCAGGAGAATGAAGACTCCGGTTTAAAAAGAAACGAAGCGGGTCATGTTCGTGACCACAATTCACAAAGAGTATATTGTTTTGGGTAACGAAACTTACTTGTTACTCGGTGTTTGTATTAACGTTTTCTTCTTCGTTTTGTTTCTCAGGCTCATGCGAGTGAATATCCAGTTCGTCCCGGTGTAATAGATTGTAAGCATTATATGTTAACTGGTCATTGTGGCTATGGAGGAAGTTGCATTTTTAATCATCCGCCGGTGAGAAACCAAAAGAAAAACTAATTATTTTGGCTGAGTCTTAAGAAGTTGCAAATTTTCCTCATGGTGTATATTGGCTTTTGAAACATCGTCAGATAAGACATGAAACGGTGCAGTCGAGTCCGTATCCAGTTCGTCCCGGTGCCACAGATTGTAAGCATTATCTAATAACTGGTTATTGTGGCTATGGAAGTAATTGCTACTTCAATCATCCTCCTCCTACTCTTCTTGCACCGGTGAGATAGAAAGCAAGAAAGAAAAAATTTGTATTCTTGGCTTGAGTATCAAAGTTGCAATTTTTCTCATGATAGCTTTGCTGCTTTGAAACATGTTAAATAGGAGCTTCCAGAGAGGGTTAACATTGATACTCAGGCTACAACTTCGGATTCGAGAGTTGATGAGAAGAGACACGAAGCAGAGTCAAGTTCTATGCCAGAGAAGATGGTAAAGTTGACAAGATGTGATCTTTATATGTTTACTGTTTTAAGTTAGTCATGCGGATATGTTTACTTGTCAGGCGATAACTATCCCGGATTCTCCAGAATATGCAAGTGATGATGATATATTTGCGGGATACAAGCGAGTGATGATTGAACAGGGAGAAGACGATATGGGGTGGCAGAGGATCGAAGCTGAAGAGATTGTGGAGGAACAGAGAGAGAGACGGAGCATTTGGTTGCAGAGGAGACAAGGTCAAGAGAATGTGCAGAGAGTGAACATTGAGTGGTTGCAAAGGGGAGAGAGTGAAGAAGAGAGTGTGGAGGAACGAAGATTGAGGGTAAAAAAAAAAAAAAAACTGAAACAAGATCTGATTATGTTATTTACTGTTGATGAAAACAGAGTCTAGAAGAATTTGCTCTGTTTTCGATTTACTTATTCGCAGGAGATGCATCCTCAAGTTCTGGAGAATGTAGAGGAGGAGAGGCAGAGAGATATTGAGAGGCAGAGGAGGGAGGCTAAATCGAGAACTGAAAAGGTCTTGAATTGATTCGTAAACATTTCTCTCAACTGCATTTTCTTTGAGATATAACTCTTTCTCATGTGGTGTTTCTTTTCTTTTGGGGCTTTCTTCAGATTAAAGCCACTGTTCAATTTGATGAAGTAAAGATGAAAGAGCTCGGATTTAGAGTACCCGTCTTCGAGAGGCAATCGAGAGCGGCTCTGCATAAACAGATATTGAAGGTAAAGAAACGGAAACAAGATCTGGTTTTTTTTCTTTAGTGTGATTTGCAAGGAGAACTTTACTCTGTTTTTTATACTGTGAATTCTCATTTGATTTATACTTATTCTCAGCAGGATCTTGAAGAAAAGAGACACAGAGAGGCTGAAGAGAGACGGAAAGATATTGAAAGACAGAGGAGTGAGTCACGTATGAAACTTGAGCAGGTGATAAATTGTAATAAACAAAGCATTTCTTGTTGATGATAGAAAGTCTCATAAACAAAGCATGGTAGTTGGAGAAATAATCCTCTCCACTTATTGCCAATTTGTTCATGAGTAACCTGAATTTAACATTTCTATCGAGTTGGTTATTGAATATCAAATACAGGAAGAAGATTCTCATGGGATCTTGTTTGATTGGTTTTCTTTAGATGAAATCCACAGTTGAATTCGATGAAGCGTTTCAAATCAGAGAGGCATTACCAGAACTCGGGATTACGAAGAAAGAGGGCGATGGGTTTTAGAGAGGAAACAGAGAGGTACTTGACGGCTCTCGGACTCCTTGGAACACAAGAAACCGATACGTGTTGCACAAGCTTCCGTAATTTTCGATTTTGTGATTGTTGTTTTTAGTTCGGGTTAATTAAATTCACCTCTAAAGGTTACGCCTCTGAAAAATTGTATCTATATCTATTTTGGAAAAAGTATTATAGTCAACTGCAATAGTATGAAACTAGTTGAGTAAAAAATATATACTCGTCGTACAGAAATTTACACATCAATATTATATACTTGTATGCTCAAATATATTTTTGTTTTACTAAGAGGGAAAAAAAACACACATGCGAATTATNTATTTTTAAATATAATTTTTTTTTTTTTTTTTTTTTTTTGGTTTTATATTACGTATAAGTTCATTTGATGAGACAGACATTTTGAAACAATATGTAATTTTAGTCAAACAAAATGCAAATGCCTTGCAGCTTTAGTAAATGCATATGCAAAATGTATTTTTAGTTAAGTGAATGATGGAACTTAATGCAAATGCATTGGGTCTTAAATTCGTTATTTTGACCCAAAATTACCAAAAAAGACGAGCAAGGACATTCTAGGACTTAGTGCAAACACCTAACTGAACACACACAAAAAACCAAAACAGACGAGCATGGACACTTTCGAACTCCTAAAATGCAATATGAATAACCTAGGACTCTAGAATGCAATAAATAAAAGAAGATGCTTACATACAAAACTAAATGAATGCAAAATGTTCATAAATCACTACAACAAAAATGGGTATTCATAGCAGACGATAATAGCACATTTTGTCCAAATGCTATTAAATGTTCATTTGTACTTTGAAAAACTTTGCATAGCACTATATTAATGTTATGCTAAAAAAAATAAAAAGCGGCAATTATAAAAACTGTAGACCGCCTAATTATTCAACTGAGCGCCAACACTTAGTGAAATTTTCTGCTCTTTTTGTCCCAATTACTATTCATAGCGTTAAGAAAAAAAAAAACAAAAGCAAAGAAAAAAAGTTTATGAAAAGAAAAAAATACTTCTTGTTTTCTCCGTCTTCTCTTTCACGAGACGATAC
>OVBJ01000651.1:0-46483 GCA_900406535.1 Noccaea bulbosa | reverse complement strand
TTATAATTGATATATTAATATTATCAACTAAAATATATGATATAATTAAATCTATAATATCAATTGTTATATGCGAGACAAATATTAACATCATTTGTAATAATTGATGCAAATGTTTACTTCATTTGTTATAAATGATACAATATATTAACATCATTTGCAAAAATGATGAAACTAGTTGCATCATTTATATTTAGCATCATAAGATATTAGAGTCACCACTTTCAGAATCATTTATATAAATGATGCAAATTCATTTATATCATTCAATACATGATATAAACTAAGAAAACAAATAACACTACATACCTAATTTCTTGTAGTGATAGAACCTACACTTTGTATTCTCTTCACCTAAAAGTGCACCATCAGTGAATCCTCATATATATATATATACACGTCTCTACTTTTCAAATAACATTTGGCATTTTATCATTTAAATTATTATATTTTTTTATAAAGTTATAACATTTCTTTGCTTTGGTCACGCAAGAATAAATTGATATGCATTACTAAAACATTGACCTGACGTGACCTTGACCTTACCAAGGCCCTTTAACAAAAAATAAACATTGACCTTACCACATCCACTTGAAAGTTGACACGAATATAAATTGACTTTTTCCACCTTGGTCCATTTCAAAGATCCTTGCCATTCCAAAATCAGAAATTTTGGGATTCATTTTTGCATCTAAGAGAATGTTACTCGCTTTAAGGTCACGGTGTATGATTGTGAGCCGCGAATCTTGATGAAGGTATAGAATCCCTCGAGTAATCCCATTGATGATCTTGTGTCGCACTCTCCAATCCAACTTAGCTCTCTTTATAAAGTCTGCATATTTAAATGTTTACCTCATTAGCTATATTTGCAAAATTTTAATTAAACCCTATGTAAAGGCGAAGAAGTATATGTCAAGTTTTAGCTTTGTAGTAATATCTCAGTTCTCGCCTAAACAAAATTTGAACTGTCGTGAATTGGGAGGGGCTGCGCGAACGCAGACCCCCACTGCCACAAATAATGACACAGGCTCTTCCTCATGGGAAGACCTTAAGCTAAGCACCCTCCCGATATGTGCAATGGAAGTCACTAGCTTAGGCCACTCCTCTTCTTGATTAAGAGTCGACCCCGTCCAGGTAAGTATCTTTCAATGATCGACACTGGTCTTCTTTTATACTACGCAACGGACGAGTGTCCCATTGTAAAGTTTCCGATGTGGGAGAAGCGACGGCAAACTTTGGTTCTTTGAATAGCCCTTCTTTTATACCTTCATAGGCCTCATACATTTGGGCCCAAATCAAACCCATTTTACGTTTTTTTTTTTTTTTTCCCCTCTTTTCTACATCAAAATGATTGACTATATCGTTTGTCAAGTTTTGTCGTCACTCAAAGATATGCATGTTGTCAATGTTGAATCAGTCAAATTGAAAAGGATAACCAGCACTAACAATAATTGAGTTCCAACCTCCAAGCATTAACTTTTTGGTTTTGTTTTTGGGACCATTAGATAGTACTAAATTTATGCAAACAGACATAAAAACAAAAACTTCATTTGAAGGCTATAGATCTAAAAACCCATTTTTGACTTAATACTTTTCCATATATGGCCATATAGAGAAGGTAACAAGCCTTTGAGACTTTGTCTAACATAACAAAAGAAACAAAACAGAAGATGTTGAACTAATTTTTCAGCGAGGATTAACATTGGTGATTGTTACATCATCTACCGAACAAGTAAAAGACTTGCTTGTAGGTTGAGTCGATCCCGACTCTTGAGCTAATGAGTTTGATCCTGGTCCGTTCGGGAAGAAAAATCCAGGTGGCTTAGGCACATGCAGAACAAGTGAACTGTTTGTGAGCATTTGGTGTATTCCCGACATTGCTGGACGATCTGTAGGATTTTCTTGAACACATAACAGTCCGATATGGATACATCTAATGACTTCATCCCTTTTCTTGTCGTCTCCGATACATTCTTCTTGTATGCTAGGATCTATGAGTTCATGCAATGAATTTTTCTCCCATAGTTTCCAAACCTGTAATATAATATTCATATTTGTTATGATCACTTGTTTAAGAAAATTTAAACAAAGTTTGAGACATGAAATATTCATTAGTACTCACATAAGTGACTAAGTTGTTAACAGAACCATCCATACGGTGGAAGCTGCTGTTCTTCTTGCTACTAATGATCTCAAGTATCAATACTCCAAAGCTATAAACATCTGATTTAGTGGAGAATTCGCCATGTGTCACATATTCGGGAGACATGTAACCGCTGCAAATTAATATAACAGGAAATGTTTAATTCTTAATTCTGTTAATCAGCTTTAAAAAGCGTTTCCTGATCGCTCTTTATCAATTTAAGAAGTATATATATATACACTTACAAAGTTCCAACCACTCTTCTTGTATTGGCTCTACCTTGGTCCATTTCAAAGATCCTTGCCATACCAAAATCAGAAATTTTGGGATTCAGTTTTGCATCTAAGAGAATGTTGCTGGCTTTGAGGTCACGGTGTATGATTGTGAGCCGTGAATCTTGATGAAGATATAGAATCCCTCGGGTAATCCCGTTGATAATATTGTGTCGCACTTTCCAATCCAATTGAGCTCTCTTCATAGAGTCTGCATATTCAAATGTTACCTCATTAGCTATAATTTGCAAAAGTTTAAACCCTATGTAAAGTCGAAGACGTATATGTCAAGGTAACTTGTACAGCATACCAAATAAGAAATAATCAAGGCTTTTGTTGGGCACAAACTCATAGACGAGTAACTTCTCTTCTCCTTGAAGTGAGTACCCAAGAAGCCTAACAAGATTTCTGTGCTGAAGCTTTGCAACGACAAGAACTTCGTTCTTGAACTCTGTTTCACCTTGTCCTGATGTTTTCGACAGTCTCTTGACAGCAACTTCAGTTCCATCTGGGAGCACACCCTTCGAAAATATATACAAATATCAAGCACTTATTTTCACTGTTTGTCAGCAAGAAAACGAGGTGGGCAAATTAATATCTTACCTTGTAGACGTCACCAAATCCACCTTCACCAAGCTTTTTAGTTTCAGCAAAGTTGCTCGTTGCAACTTCAATTGTTTTTAGATCAAATTTTACGGATTCAGCTTCATTTAATACCAACATTAAGCTTTTGTCAATAATATTCCAAAACTTGTGAAAAAGGACCCAAATTAACCAACAAATGGTAAAAATAAAATAAAATAAGGAACTTACTCTGAAGCGTATTTGCTTTGTTTTGCTTTTTCCTCTTGAAAATAACTATGCCTAAAGCAATCAATATTATTGCAACCACAATAACAATAACAATTGTCGCCACAATTCCACCTGAGATTCCTTTATCTACATAAAACCCAATTCATACCAAGAAACATAGTTACACAAAGCCAAAAAACAAACAAAAAAGTGTGAAAAGATTTGCACTGAAACGTTACAAAAAAATGGACTTGCCTTTCTTGGTTGTATTGGTCTGGTTGGTTACAGAAGACGGCGGTGAAGGCGGAGGTGCTGTTACGTTAGTAGCACTATCAAAAGCACCAGAGAAACGATACAACTCCCACCGGAAAAAGCAACTCGGCCGCAATATAATCACACCTCTCTTCCCAGGGTACCATCTCCTATAGTAATCAACGCCGCTCTCTAGGCAAGTTTGACAATCTTGCGAAGAAACATCCGGAGTGCAATGCATCAACACCGATATGTCCCCGTAAGGCACCGGAGATACATCCTTGGCATAGTATTTGCTAGAAGATGATGATAAAGAAGAAGTAGACGAATTGTTTCTCACCGACGAAGAAGCTCTTATGATCGTACGAGCCATGAACCCATCCCACACTCTATCAAATTCCTTCCGGGCATTTTGTTCTATGTCCATGTAATTGAAATACACTTGGTACGGCGCCAAGACGAGTAAACCGGAGAAGGATCGGTTAGAGTAGCGAACTAGGCAATGGATCTCTTCACCAAACCATAAGAATGCGTTTGTCTGGTTCAGACAGATTTGTAGTAGAGACCCGGATGCGTTTTTGATACAGTTGGAGCAAGCATCGGGTGCAGAACCTGGAGCGC
This sequence comes from Noccaea bulbosa, assembly GCA_900406535.1. Classification (NCBI taxonomy): domain Eukaryota; kingdom Viridiplantae; phylum Streptophyta; class Magnoliopsida; order Brassicales; family Brassicaceae; genus Noccaea; species Noccaea bulbosa. The sequence continues at coordinate 42,403 of OVBJ01000651.1, read as the reverse complement.
ACATCCCCATGGCGTAGACTCTGTCGGGACCTACCCCGGTCGAGCCGTTGAAGTAGCCGTCTTGAGCCGTGACGTTAGAAGGCAGAGTCGAGAGGACGAGACGGCGGTTATCGTCGTATGAACTATTGGGTTTGAACATCCCATCAGTTGCGTTACAGGTGTTAGCTTGTGCAGAAACATAAATGGCTCTGAAGCTTATGATGAAGAAACAAAGGATTGATACAAAGCTCTTCTTTCCCATTTTTTTGGTTTTTTCCCCTTAGATTGTTCAGATATTGGGTGTGTTGGAATGTGTGGATTTTATCAGTTTGTCCATAAGTTTGAATATTACATTTGCATGGACCACACTGCCGTAATAAATTGACTTGTTTGGATTTATGTGGGAAAAGTCATCGTTGATATTACAGGTTTTTAGTGAATTTAAGATGACTTTTCCAACAGAATTGTCCTCTTAATTAGAGCACAACTTGAACAACTAATCGACCAAAGAACATATTCTCGGTTCAATAGAACTAGTAATTAATCTTCTATTATCTTCGTTAGCAGTCACTAACAACGGTGCACCTAAAACCAAGTGATTTGAAATATCTTGTTTTTAATATAAAGAAATAAAACCAAATCACCCTAAAATCAATTATTCTTTTAAAATCCACTTTTAAAAATATTTCCAATAACAGTGGATTTGAATGTGGATTTTAAAATCACAAGTTCAATAACACTGGATTTTAAAAGAGATTTTAAAATTCAAGTTTGAATAACACTGAATTTATCATTTTAATACAAATCATCTTAAATCACTCTAAATTCCACTTTCAATACAACCCCTAAAAATAAACCCCCTAAAAATGCAACTACACTCTTTAAATGTTTCTTCGTAAGAATGTGAACCAACTCAAATGTTTGGACCTGGGCTTACAAAACAAAGTTGAACTTTTAGAAATGGAAGAGGCCGCGCGAACGCAGGCCCCCACTACCACAAATAATGACGCAGGCTCTCCCACATGAGGAGACCTTATGCTAAGCAACCTTCCAATATGTGCAATGGAAGTCACTAGCTTAGGCCACTCTTCTTCTTGATCAAGAGTCGACCCCGTCCAGGTAAGTATCTTTCACAGTACGACAGTGGTCTTGTTTTATACTAACTCACAGACGAGTTTCCTATCGTCAAGTTTCCGATGTGGGAGAAGCTATTTGAGATTTCAATATTGTATACCTTGATGGGCCCTTCTTACTGAATAACATATGGCCCAAAGAGAATCCATTTGAGATATCACTATTCTACTCCGGTCCTTGGCTCGTCATGATGATCTCTATGTGAAACCAATCTGCTAAATTAATCTGTATGAACATTTCCATAACATAAAAAGTTTATATCTTGATTATTCTAATAAATCGGAATTCTGACTATTGCAAAACTTAATTATGTTGTAGTGGCAATTACTCTTATGTTTTAATGACTTGGAAAAGAAAAAAAGTTTCCTTTAGAATTCTGTAGACAAACCAGATTATACGTCTTACTAAACTAGTTGGAGGCTTGGAGAATATATATCGTTACTGTCATAGTGTCATCGACCTCTTAGTTAATCATGACTCTTTTTAACAACAACAAAAATGATTTTTCATTTCATTAACAAAAATTTAGGCTCTGTACAATATATTTATATTTATATAAGTTGAGACCAGGAGCTGAAATCATTACATTAGTATTTTTTTCAGTAATATCGATCCCTCCCATGCCACCACCTCGACCTACATCCCACGAAAAATCAAACCATATATAAATTTATATTCAATAAAAAATAAAAAATACGAGCATTGCTTTCTTGTAATTAACCTCTAAAGAGTTACCAATAAACAGTTAAAATCTCACCAGGATTGTTCCCAACCGGGTCGAGATTTGGACATGCCGTAACGTCCGTAAGGGAAGCCGTAATTTTGAGGGTGTTTGGCGTTTTTAAACGCACAGCAACCAACGCAGTAAACGGCGATGAGGAAGAGAACAATGACGACGTTAACTATAGAGAGTTTATGCCAGTCGCGACGCACAGTCTCTAAAACGCCAGCTCTACATGAATCACAGTCGTAGCAGAGCACCGTCGCCGCGTTGTTCCACCGGTAACAATCGGAGTCTTGCTGCATCGCCTTGTCCCCGTTGTACACGCATGACGTCGGTGGTTTGCAGCATCCAGACTGTTTCCCAATATCGAATAATATGAGCACTAATTCATTTTTTATAATATCGAATGATAAATAGAACCATTCATAATTTTCTACTAATTAAGTGACTAGCTAAATAATTATACTAGACCATGAAAAATTTGGACCGTCAGATTATGAAATGTTACAACATAAGTACAGAGGAAACTTTTTTTATAGGAGTACCTGAAGTGGAGACAAATCCTTTTGGAGATAATCAAGAGGAGTCCAAAGAGAGAGCTTGGAACAAGTGAGCGAGCCCAAGAGACAAGTCTTTATAGTCAACCAATAATTAGCATCCGTAACTCTTGTCTTAAGCCATGGATGATATTCATCAAGCTTAAACTCTTTATAAACCCTACCAGTCACACCCACACCACCACCATGGCTAGTTACAATAAAACCAAAAAGAGTCAAACCCATGAGAGCAACTATGATGATAACCATGAAGAAAAGGTACACCCACAAGACCCAAGCCACATCACAGCATGCACCGACCAGACCAGCTAGTGACAAGACCAAGATCGCCAGGCCTAAGACCAGAAGTGGCTTCTGAAGAAAATGCTCGCATGTTGTCTTGCTCTTACCCATCCATAGAGCTGATCCTATCAAAACTATGGAGGATATTAGTGTGAGGATGTTCAAGAACCCTAATACTGTGTTGCTCATTCTATTCATTTTCACTCTCTTTTCCTTTTATATAAAATTTGGAATGATCCTCTGAATCTTTTTGTGTGTATATGTTTCTACTGAATTTTCTGCTGGCTTATCTTTGTCTCTCTCTCTCTCTCTCTTTCTGTATCTTAATCACATATGCTTCAGCTACTTTATACTTGAGAATTTTTTATAAATAAACAATATAAAAGCAATGTTGTTACGTATGATTGATTTTCAAAAAAAAGAACTCAGAGGAAAACAAAAGAAAAAAGTTGATGAAATTATTCTCTTATCTTTTTATCTAAATTTCTTGGTGTTTGCTACTTTTTATGTGATAATGTATGGTCTTCACTTGCTTTAGTTTCATCACTTTTGGATTTTGATCTGGCTTTACCTTTTACTGAATCGATTTAAATTTAAAATTAGGAATTATTATTATTATTTTTTTTTTTATCATTTATTATATGTGGATCCTTGAAACTTTATATCATATCAATTCAAAATGTTGGTCGAAAGTTTTTTTCTTAAATATAGGCTTTATGTTTTTTGGTTGGAACTTGGCGATTAAGAAACCTTCTTTATCAGTTCGACTATCGATAAAAAAGAGTCCACACTTGACAAAGTGGGATAATCACCAGCCAAACTTCTTAACCATTAAGTAAGTAACTTTTCTTTTCCCGCCCAACTTTTATATTACAGTATCATTTTTGTTCATGGATAATCTTAAGTTGAATATACGTGGCCACAATAGTCTACACTTTGAACATTTAGGATAAAACTTTGAACAATTACATCATCATCGTTAATTTTCATTGATTTAAGGGTTTTGTTTTTGTATTGCAAGATATACGATACTAATCAACTGCTTTTCTACTTGTCACAATCAACCTTTATTCTTGATCTAATAGATCACCAATGTTAATTTTAATTGGTCTCAGGTAGTTATTTTGAACCAAAAGGTAAAACAATAAACAATTCTGATCATTATTTTGTCAGATAAGTATAAATAAACGACACGACTGATATATGAGCAAAGGCAAATAAAGTACTTATTATCTGAATGTCAAGCTCAAGCTGAAATCGCACACTTTCTTGGACCAGTTGCTGCATCAAACATGTGAAAGATGTAACTAGACCTGGTTCTTTGATTCCTGCCACTGGAACTCTACTACGTGGAAACAGAAAGCAATCATTTCAATTTCCAACATTGATAGCTTAAAAGCCCAAAGAACAATAACGTAATGCCTGCGACCACTAGAATTAGAACCTAATGAAAACTCTGCGTTTCCAATTTCATTGACCTAAGGAAGATTCTGTTTCTTGAGTTCCATCCACAAAACCATATTTATTTGCTTATGTTTCAATTTCTACAGTGTTAGCATACCTATGTCCAGTTTCATGCCGTCTCAGTGATATACAAACAAGTTTCTGAGGTTACAACATGTACAAAATGTAGTCTTTACGAGATAGAATTCCATTTGACATAATTACTTGCACATATACAATACAACGTAACAAGATACAATTCCTGAATCCCAATGATACATGATAAAATTACACATATACATTACAAGATCAAACTCCACTGGTAGAGAGATCACACAAGAGGCATAAGAGATAAAGAGGAATGCACAAAGAATAAATAAAACCTGTGGAGGTTTTATGTCTTAGACTTGAAAGGAATGGCTCTGATAACTATCTGATGGTACAGAGCAGCAAGAGCAGCACCAATGAACGGACCGAGCCAGAAGATCCACTGCACACACAGAAAACAGAGAGTTACAACTTACAACACATCCAAATTTTATACTTATCACGCTAAGCACAACCACTGATGTGATTAAAGAGGAAAAAAACTTACCTGGTCGTTCCAAGCATGACTCTTGTTGTAGATGATGGCAGCTCCGAGACTCCTGGCCGGGTTAATGCCGGTTCCAGTGATTGGAATAGTGGCCAAGTGCACCAAGAAGACAGCAAACCCAATCGGAAGCGGAGCCAAGATCTGCAGAATGTTCAACAACCCAAAAACACACATCAGCTACGTTCTATGCCCAAGAATACGAACCAAAAGCAAGAATAGGGGAATTTTGCAAACATACAGGGACGTGGGAGTCTCTGGCGCTTCTTTTGGCATCAGTAGCTGAGAAAACAGTGTATACAAGAACAAAAGTTCCGATAATCTCTGCACCAAGACCTGAACCTTTCGTGTAGCCAGGCGCCACCACGTTGGCTCCACCTCCATTGGCCTGGTACGGTCCTGTTTGAAACCCCTTAACCACACCAGCACCACAGATAGCTCCAAGGCACTGCATCACTATGTAGAAGAGAGCTCTTGTTAGAGACAGCTTCCTCGCCAAGAACAACCCGAATGTCACCGCCGGGTTAATGTGTCCTCCTGTTGATTACCAAACCCAATTCGCCGGAAAAAAAAAAAGTCAGAATAAATATGCTTCAAAACTCAGACGATTCTTCAATTTCTAAGACCAATTCGCCCTGATTCCAGATTCCTTCAACTCTAGATTCACAAAAATTTAAACAGAATCGGAAACAATGGAAACCCTAACCTGAGATTCCGGCGGTACAGTAGACAAGAGCGAAGATCATGCCGCCGAAAGCCCAAGCGATGCCTTGGATCCCGACGGAGGCGCACATGTTGGGAGCTCTCTTGACGCCCATGACTGTCAAAACGGTGATGTAGAGGAAAAGGAAAGTGGCGATGAACTCGGCTATGCCGGCTCTGTAGAAGGACCACGATTTGAGCTCGCCGGGTTCGAAAAACGGCGCCGGAGGAGGTTCCTTGTAGTCTTTGCTATCCGTCTGCGCCGCCGTCCCGATCGGCTGTCTCTCCGGGAACTTGTTAGCTCCCACGTTCACGTCCTCTTCTTTGCCCTCCATTGCTTCTCTCTCTCTCTCTCTCTCTCTCACACACACACACTCTGGATAATAATAATGGATATGAAAGGAAGTGAAGAGATAAGACTCTGTTTTTATAGTTGGGTCCATTTAGGCAAAATAAATTAAATTATTATACATTTGAACATTTTCAAATTATCATTAGCAAGCTAATCACTTGCTATTTTTTTTTTATCAATCATGCTAATTTCTTTAATATCATCTGCATATCATCTGCATATATATATCTGTAGATAGATAGAGTTAATTCAGTGCAATATTTTTTGAAAAAATATATAAGATAATTTAGTCCAAAGAGCATAATTTTTTTCATGAGAATTTATGCAATGGTTAATAAGACTCTTAATCAAGTCTGTTTTGATGTTTTGCATTTTCTTTCAGTCGGTTTGTTTTTATAAACCAACATTTTCATGTTATTAGACTTTAAACTCGTTTAGTATTTAATTTATTTAAACGGTTATTTGTTTAGTTAGGGGATGACTGGTAGTAGTTGTGAGCCATTTAAAGTTATTAATCAAACTCTCATTCTATCTCATTCCATTTTTAGAACATACATAATTTTAATTATTTATAAAAATTTAGTGGCTATAAACAATTTTTCTAGAACACCAAATTTAGTGCTTTCAAAATTCTTATATTTTTTTTTCTTATTATTTTGTCCATATTATTTATTTAATATAATATTTTTATATCTTATTTTTTTGTTTTAATGCTATATTTAATAACACAATCTATACAAAAAAAATATCACAGCATTAAAAAATAAAACCACAACACTAAAATTTACAACATAAATTCTAACTGCCAAAAATAAAAAGTTACAACCACGACCAATCATGGCCTTAATCTTTGAACATAATCAAGGTTAAAAATGATGTCACAATAACGTGGGTGGGTAAATGAAATGGACTGGACAACGGCGAGAAAACGAGTGGACAAAAGGTTAAGCAACTGTTATATAATTTGTTAAAACGAATATTTTACAACTCAAATGATGTGGACATGTCACATATGTATCTATCACACAGCGCAAAATACACCTCACATGGACCATCAGAGTAGTCATCGAATATGTTGATGCCTTATCTACCAATGCTTCATCACTATTACCTAAAATCTGCATGTGTCAAATGATCGAAATATAACATATAGCTGTTATTTTATTATTAGTATATCCCCGTGAATCCATAAGTACTAAACTACTAATTGGATTATCATCTAGTATCAGAGCCTCGGTTACTTGATCAAACTCTCACATGTTGTAATATTATTTGTAACTCATTTTCACCCTTTTCGAATATTTTTACTTCACTGGAATTTGCTTGTTTTTGATCATTGACAATGGTTAACGATGGAAAAAACCATGAAGCCGTGGTGTAGTTTCGTAATTAATGATCGCTGTGCTAACATGAACGAGCGTTTCAACGGGGTGAATGAACGTACAGCTCAAGTTAAGAACGCACCACAAGCTGTAACCAACTAAGACTAGGCCGTGAATATAGTGTAAATCAAGCACCCATTCCACTTGTTTCGCAAAAACGGTGAGGAGCTAGAAACCGAGTGGCAGAAACACCAATGGTTCAAAGGCACAGGTTTGGAATCTTTGAAGAGCAAACTCCAACAGAAAAATCAAGATACCGGAGAGTTGTGGGCAAACTAATATACCTGTCAGCGCATTTAACTCCTACAACATTTTCATTTTTACATAAGACAAAAAAGCTTTTGCAAATTTTGAATCCAGTCACCTTTTGCCTTTCCAACTTTAATGATTCTTGTTTATCATTTTGTTTTGTTTTGTTCAAAGATTCTTGTTTATCTAATCCTCTCTTTGAGATACTTTAATAACACAAGAATACAACAAGTGTCTTATAGTTTATTAATAGCAAGAGAAAACCACTTGTCAAAGTTAAAGATTATTTATTTGCTAGATTAGGCCCCGCGAATATGCGAGATTATTTTAAGATTACTGAAATAAATCCCTAAAAATATTAAACAAAATTTGATAATTTTAAAATAAATAGAATATCATTAAAAAACCGATAACAAATCTCTTAATAAAATAATATTGACATTTTTACATTTTTATTATAACTGATATTTTTGTTGTTGAATTCTTAATAAAACTTGAATTTTTTTTTTTTAGATATTATTTTTGAATTAATAATATTTTTAGAAAGATTTACACATACCATTTGATAGACTGATTAATTCGTGAAAATTGAATTTCTTTTTTAATATTGTTTTATCTAACAAAAAATGAAAATTAAACTATTTAAAATTATAATATCGGTCCATTATAATTTTTTCTTTCTAATATGAGTTAGTTGCTTGATAATTATTTTGTTAGTTTTTATCTATATTGTTTCTTTTTCAAATTTGTTTTTACTTCAGACCATTATAATTTTTTTTACATTTTATCATCTGATCAAATATTAGACACATGTAATGACAATAATTTTGATTTTGATACAACTGATCTAGAGTTAAATATTATTCGTTGATATATCAATAGGAGCCCTCGTCTATCGATGAACGTTTAACTTGACCCATTTTTTGAACTATGGTGTAGACAGAAATAATCTTGATAAAAATATCGAACCAAAAACCAAAAGTACTAACAAAGGTTTTTATATGGTATCAATTTCAATTAAAAAAAGAAACCCATGAATAATCTGAATCTCCACCTACGGTTTTTGGTTTAAGCAGGATTTTGTTACGGGAGATTGGTGGTTTGTGCTAATGGATGAGCGAATTGGGCACTGGCCAAGATCATTGTTCAATGTTGAAGGTTTATCTAACGGAGCACGTATAGCATTTTGGGGAGGAGAAGTTTTCAGTTCAGTGAAAGAGAAGAGTCCAAGTATGGGAAGTGGACATTACCCAGGAGAGGGTTACGAGAAAGCAGCTTATGTGAATGGTCTTAAAGTGATCGATCATGAATCAGGAAAAGTTATTATTCTACCAGCTTCAACTATACAGTTATTGGTAGACAGTCCAAATTGTTATGACGCTGAGAAGAAAATAGGTAAGGGCGATTGGTCTAGAGCTATTTTCTATGGAGGGCCTGGAGGGTGCACATTTTAGTTAAACATTTCTTCTAAGATCTTTATACATTTAAGTTTATATGTCTTCCTGTTTTTCTCTGTTTTAGTTGAAGAATAAAATGGATGTGTTATCTGATATTTAGGTCTGAGTTCTTTCTTTTACCTATTTGTGAGATAAAAGAATTATTTAGGCTCCAAAACTCAACATTATCATTTCAAACCTAGGTAAGTGTTATTGGTCTAATGCTATATTCTATGGAGGACCTGAAGGATGCGCATCATAGTCAAACATTTCTTCTAGTTGAAAAAATGAATGTCTATATGATAATTATCTTAAATTATATACGAGAATGGAGATCGTCTCTCACAACTCCATATAAAAAGGATGATACTCGTGGTTATATCAAAGTTGATACAGCTTTGCCAGAAGAATATGAAATTATGATGTGATTTTGTTTGAAAAATTAAAATGAAAAGTCTTTTTAAAAAATCAAATTAGCAAAAATGGCATTAAACTTTAAACAAAATAGAACATCTACTTTTAAAGTCTATCATCCAGTCGTCCTCTTACTGATTCGTTTGTATATAATAATTTCTTGAGATACTTTAACCAATACATAAAACAAAAAGTGTCTTTGCAGTTTATTAATAACTCTCGCTTTAGCATCCACATGTCAATAACTGTTTATAGGTTTTTTGTTGGCTCTAATGATTTCATATTTAATTTTTTTTTTTTTATTAATGGTTTCAGGATTTTGTTTTTAGATAATGGTTTCTGATTAATTTGACACAATATATATAGTTGGTACTTGCTATGTTTCATTCAGATTTTTCTTAAAAAAGATTCTTGATTTTCCATGAGGTCCTCCTTTAAGATTATCCTAGTGATTTTGTCAACAGTAACTCTCGTTTTGGTTACAGAGAGTCAAAGAACAATAATACCATTAGAAGAGGAGAGAAAAGAGCTCGAGAAACTACTCAACCAAATCAATAAACCAAAAGTTTTCAAGTAAACTTATTTTTGTTTTCTTTAATTTCAGATGTTTTTGTGTTACTTAAAAATTGCCATAAATTGTTGTTTATTGGATTTACTCTGAATTTTAAAAAAAAAAAAAAAAAAAACCTTTAATTTCCTAGTAATTGTTTTAATTTAATTTTAACAGATTTTAATGTTTTGTGTGATGATAGGTCCTTTAAGATCACAGGCCAGTCCCTGACTCAAAGAAACTAAGGGCCCAAACATCAAAATTTTTCTGTTAGGGTTTACTCGGTCTCCTCTACCACTACATATATAATGCTATACACTGATTGTTTGTTCATTGTCGATAGTTCAATAGTTCCATCGCTTGGTTTCCATCATATCGATTGGTGTCAAAGCCATGCTAGTTTTCTTTAGTCCTGTTTGAGAATTTTGCACGGCTCTGATACCAATTGATACAATGAAAATATCGATATTGCCATTCTGTGTCTCCTTTGTATAGTTTAGATTTCGATACGGTAATGTCACTACAATGAGATGCTCTGATTCTTAGATATATTTTAGACCTGGGCTATATTTTTCTTCACAAAACATACTTGAATCACTTGCATAGAATAAGGTAAATGAATATTTTGATTCTTGTAGATTTATTTGTTTTTGGCTCTAGTTTTTTTTTTCTGTCTTTGACACATCATATTAGTTGATTTCGCTTACATTTGGAGGTAAAGACAGCAGAATTGGCAATGCTTGGCCAGTGCCTCTGTCAATGCTTGTTTAGACTTTTACACATCTTGTTTCATATTATGAGCTTAGTTGTAAATCCAATTTGAACTAATATCTCATTTCAGTGAGAGACAATTTAGTTAACAAAATTGCCTCTAAAGTTTTGCTAGGTATCTAGAACTATCTTCCGCCGAGTTACAAAACAATCAAAGTTTATTTATTATTATTATTATTTTTTAAATTTGTTGAAGATTGAAATTTATGCCATCAGAATCACATTTTATTTTTCTCTGATCACTTGATGTTTACTGCCTTATATACGTAGACTGAACATGGTGATGTATTATTCTATTGCATCAAACATTCACAAGCACCTAGCCTTTGATCATCCTCTGCCCAAGAACCATTACATTGAGGGGTTTTTTTTCCCCTCCATTCAGGTTTTACTCTAACAACAGTCGAAATTCTTAAAAGATGTAATTTTGTGTACATATTGACATTANTTTTTTTTTAATTTCCTTTTTTTTTTTTTTTTTTTTTTATCTCTTTGCATTAGCGGGGGGAGACAAGTTTATCTCTCAGTATTAATATGCAGAGATGAATCTCACGTTTTATTATTATCTTAACCGTTAATTACTTGTAGCTTTAAATTTCATTAATTAACATGCTCTTTTTATTTTTTTTGACTGAATTAACTTGCTCTTTATTGATTTTATTCCATGGAAAGAAAATAGGCAATGTCTTTAAATTCTTCAATCTTTTTGATTGCAAGTTGTTCATTATTCATTTACAGAGGAAATATAGGAGCTAGCGTCGACTTTTGGATAGGTCGACCATGGGACGTTCCTCCAATAATCTTGTATTACTGATTCTGTTAGTATTAACAATGTCTTTTACGTTAGTCGCTGAAGCATCTCATGAACGCCGAGAACTACCATCGGAGGAAGAGAAGAAAGATATGGAGAGGCAACTCAAATCTATCAACAAACCTGCACTCAAGAGTTTCAAGGTTTGTCCAAATTAGCCTTCCTTATCAAGAAACATGACATGAGTTTATGTATAAACTTTTCAGACAATCGGTTTCGTATTTTCCTTTTGGACAGATTAAACATGGGGAAATATATGATTGTGTCGATATTCAAAAGCAACTAGCCTTTGATCATCCTCTCCTCAAAAACCACTCTGTTCAGGTTTTTGCTTTCTACATAGTTCTCTCTTCCTCTTCTGTCTTTTATATAAAATATGAAGCTTTTTAGAGAATGATTGATTTGTGAACGTATTTGGCTTATATGCAGCTGAAGCCAACAACTGTACCTGAATGGATCACATACAAAAACATTTCACAGAAAGTTAGTCCCTTGGAGCTTCTGAAAAAGGGCATAAGTTGTCCAGATGGGACAGTAATTGTTAAAAGGACTACAATGCAAGATCTTTTACAGGCACAACATTTAAAATCCGTTGGATTCAATAGCCCAAGATATAAACTTCCAGCTGGACATCGTGTAAGAGCCCTTACTTTTGCAAATATAAATTAAAAAGACCATTTCTCTTCTTAATTAGTTTCGTTGTTCAATATGGATATTAGTATGCAACAGCCGATTATAAACATAGCGTTTCCGGAGTAAAAGGAAGCCTTAACCTTTGGGATGCACAAGTGGCACAAGATCAAGTTACTATGGCAACCATGGCCATTGCCGGAGGTCCTGTAGGACAACTCGCCAGCATTTCAGTTGGGTGGATGGTAAGTCATTTTTTCCTTCTTTTCTTTGTCCAAAACGTCACATGAATGTGAAGGTGAAATTCTTTTTGGGAAATATTTACAACAGGTGTATCCATGGTTGTACCAAGATCACGTACACATGTACACGTACTGGACTGTAAGTTTTGAGTAACCATTCAAAGTTTACGCTAATATTTTTTAAACTTCCGGGGTGTCTTGATTAGAGCTACGGTCGTTGATTTTAAACAGGGAGATGGATATAGAAGAACGGGCTGCTACGACGTTAGATGTCCAGGATTTGTGCAAGTCAGCAAGAGGATACCACTTGGTGTCCTTATTCAAAAAGTTTCAGTTTATGATGGCACACAATATCAAATGGACTTAACCTTGCATCAGGTACAAAAACAAGAATCAAAATTCTCTAGTAGTGTTCTCTTTTCTTAAGTCATTTGAATATTCATCTTTTCAAAAAAAAAAAAAACAAGAATCAAAATTCTCTAGTAGTGTTCTCTTTTCTTAAGTCATTTGAATATTCATCTTTTAAAAAAAAAAAAAAACAAGAATCAAGATTCTCTAGTAGTGTTCTCTTTTCTTAAGTCATTTGAATATTCATCTTTTTTAAACCGGGAACAGGATCATGCCACAGGAGATTGGTGGTTTATATTTGGGGGTGAGAACGTTGGATACTGGCCAGCGTCATTGTTCTCGCCCTCGGGCGTTGTTGCTAACAGAGCAAATTATGCATCTTGGGGAGGTGAAGTGTATAGTCCATTGACAGAGGCGAGTCCAGTCATGGGCAGTGGGCATTTTCCAGAGGAAGGTTTCGGGAAAGCAGCTTTTATAAACGGTATCCAAATCATTGATGGTTCTGGGGAAGCTTTGATCCCACAAATCTACACTATAAAGACACATGAGACCAGTCCAACTTGTTATAAAGCCAAGTATGTTCATGATGATGAAGATCCTTGGATAAGAGCTGTTTACTATGGAGGTCCTGGAGGTTGCACAGGGGACTAGTAATCTTATCTTCTGAAAAGTTACATGATCTTAAGAAATTAAAATAGGCTATAGGAGAAATTCTATAGATTTGCAATATATCCAAGCATTACTTATGCTTTTATAAATAAATAATATCAAGTATTACACCTCCAGAACTTTCAGTACCAACTTTATAATGTTTCTTGAACATAGATTCTGTTGAAACTTACTAGAAAAGTAAATTCCACTGTTACTGGTTTCCTCTAATATTTATCTCCTAAAATCCTCTTTAAGGTTTAATCATTAGATTAAGCAACGGCTATATAAGTAGGGTTGGCATATAAATTCAAAGTTCTGCTCGCAACTGATATTTTCACCTACTAATTGTGACTTTGATTTTAACAGATTTCGCATAAAAATATGGTAAAAATCATATACTCCCTCGTTGTTTGTTTCTATTTAATATCATTTTATTTAAGGTTTTACATTTTCAATGCAAACAAAGGACCGTTTGTTAAAGAAAAAGAAAATACATGACCTTTCTAGGATTAGGCCGCATTGCTCTATCGTCTCCTGTACCACGACTACGACTATATATATAGAGTTTCTTAACATTGTCAGCTCTCAAGACACANCCCCCCCCCCCCCCCCACAAAAACAAATTAAAGTTGCCCTTTCTAGGGTTTGCTCGATCTCCTTTATCCTTTGTCCGATGTCGATAGTTCAATAGTCCATCGTTAGATTTCCATCACGTCGACTGGTATCAGAGCTACGCATGATGTAGAATAACTAAGCGTCCCTCTGATACCAATTGATTCCATGGAAACATCGATATATCACATTATCACATACTTTCGTATTTTGTTAATAATGTAGCCTATACACCTACAATGGACTGTATGTTCTTTATATAGCTTTACAGTGACATCTTGACTTTTCTGGTATTCTAAAGATGTGTGTCTCGTTATCAATTTATATATTTGTCGTATTGTTTAGTTTAAAACACAAGGCAGATGTCTTTAACAAGACAATCACTATAATAAGTGAGCACCAAATTATCACTTGGCTGCCTTCTTACACAAGTTTCCACTTACGGTGGGAAACAATATGAACTAGGCCTCAACATATAAGCTCTTACATCAACTTCCTCAAATTTGCTCAAATGAGAAGTTCCATGAAATGAAATGAGCCAAATTAACCAAAAGCTGAGGCTCTTTGTTAATCAGAATATTGCATTGTGTTTTGTAAGAAACTTGGATTTAGTGAAGTTTGGTCCGACACTATATCTCTCTGCATTAAGTATCCTCTGTTTTCACTTTAATTTGAAAAAATAAAGCGGAATGTTCTCATCTTAGATATTATTTTTGTGAGATAAAAGAAATCCTATAATGATTTGGACCTTCTGGTTGTGTAACTAAATCAACTGGAGACTAATGGGAGCTACTTTATAGTATCCGTTTTCAACATTTCTGTTTGTTTATACAGTAGAAACTCTAAATTAATAATGTAGGAACTTTTATATTTTATTAATTTACGGGATGATCTGCGTTTCGCATGGAATTTTACGTTGTTATTATTGATATGGTTAAAATAAAATATGAGGACATTAATTTTTCTAATTTAATTTTAAGTTTCAAAATGTTATACACATAGTAATTAAATAAAATTAGAGATATACATAATTCTTGTCCCCTCCCATTGCGTGATTAGCACAATTTTGGTCTCATTTCCTCCCATCCTGTTACGGCCCGTCCCGTTCATTTCTGTCTCATTCATTCTCGTCTCGTTCCGCCCATTCCATTCTTTCCCGTCTCTTTCCGCCCAGTCCCATTCCACCCCATTCTAATTCGTCTCATTCTTGAATTTTTGTTCAAAATATCAAATTGACAAGTTTAGCGATAGATGAGACAAATCTAAAAATACTTTAAAAACCAGTGTTTGTCCTATAATATATTGACATCAGAGGACCACCGTTATGGCATATTCTAGAAAGATACAATATGTACCTTATCATCTAAGGATATTTCTAATACAACATGTATTTTTTACGTTCTATACCTGTAGTCTCGTACTGTATATTATTTTTACGTTTAGGCTTTGTTATTTTTATTTTTAACAATTTAAACCAATTTGATAAAACTAAAATTATTAAATTAAAGTTGGTTTAGATCAATATATAAACTAAGTCTTTTCAAATTTTAACTAAAAATATTATATTAATGAATGCCATTTATGATAAGTATTAAAGTATAATAATACAATATATAATAAATCAAATAAATAATTAAAAATTAACAAATAGAGTGATGATGTGTCAAGTTTTCAGAGCTCCAAATTGCTGATGTGGCAGCACCAGAGGAGAGTATCTTCAACTTTATATATATAGATAGATAGATAGATAGATAGATAGAGTTATTAATATATAGATTTTGACTAAAAAATATTTTTCAAAAAAAGAAAAATTCAATATTGATAATGTCTTAAACTTTCAATCAAATTAAATAAGAATTTTTCTTTATGTATATATTTTATTAACTTTTATTTTTGATGTTTCTATATTCACTTTATTGTTTATATTTTTTCATATTTGCCATATTGTTTTAAATTCTTTTTTTTTTTTAATTTTAATTTCCATATCGATTAGGTGTGTGAAAGATTCATATTTTAGTAGTTAGATATCTTAGTTATATTTATACATATATAAGTTTTTATATCATAATTATTAATTTATGATATTATTCAGACCATATTTTACATAGGAGTTTCAAAAAAATTATTATTATATAATTATATCGAATTGTGTCATATTTTACACCAGCCCAACTCGGGACCGGATAAATTAATGAATTTATCGTATTTATTAATTTATCGAGTTTCTTATATGGCTTTAGCTAAGTTATTAATATGCAGAGTTATATCAAAATGATTTCTTCTGTTTTTTTCTGTAACCGTTACTTGAGCCCAAGATAAAAGTCAATTTCATTAATGAAGTCACATTTTATTTGACCTTTTTTGTTCTATGGACTGGTGTAGGCCATCTGTCTGTACGTTGTACAATGTAACTGATATCAGCAGTTTCTTCTACTTCACATTTTAATTCATTGCCAAAGAAAAATAAGAGCCTCTTTGCCATCCATATATATAAATAGTTGCTCTGCTTCATGAATCTCTTGGAAAACATAGTTAAGAGTCTTGCTTCCTTGGAATTTTAAACAGTCGCCATGAGTTTCTCTGAAAAGCTTCTTTTGCTGTTTTTTTCAGCAGTAGCTCTCATTGTAGTTGCAGAGAGTCACAGGAAAACATCTCTGGAAGAGGAGGAAAACGAGATGGAGGGATTACTCAAATATATCAATAAACCTGCTATCAAGAGTTTCCAGGTAAGTTTAGCCTTTGTGAAAATATGATATCACGTTTGTAAGTTTTTGTTATTTATGCTACTAGAATTGAATATGTGTCTATGAGGATCACTTTCTTTTAAGATCACATAAAATTTTATTGGTTTTCGTTTTGACAGACTGAACATGGTGATATATTGGACTGCATCGACATTCACAAGCAGCTAGCCTTTGATCATCCTCTGCTCAAGAACCATTCTGTTCAGGTTTTAAGAGTTAAGACTATACAAGAAGTTCGCTACTTTGGGAAAATCTCAAAAGATCTAACTTTTGTGTATGGATATTTGAAATAATATGTGCAGCTGAGGCCTACAACCGAACCTAAGTGGACCATAAATAACAACAATTATCAGGGAAGTGGTTCCCTACCGTTTCAACAAGATGGCATAACTTGTCCACTCGGGACAGTGATTGTTAAGAGAACCACACATGAAGATCTTATACAATCTCAGCGTTTGAAATCCATGGGGTTCAAAAATTCAAGATATGTTTCTTCAAAGGGAGAGGGAGAGAACATTGATTTAACCGGTTTTCATGTATTAAACCACACTAATACATTTTCTTCTCCTTAGTGGCAATTTCTCATTATAGTAGTAGTGACTTCTTTCTTGTTATTTGTTTCTCGTTATACTTTAGTTTGCCGTGGGCGAGTACAAGTATAACCATTATGGAGCTAAAGGAAACCTTAACCTCTGGGAACCTAAAGTTTCACCAACTCAGTTCAGTTCTGCAAGTATGCTTATCGCCGGAGGCTCTAAAGAACAGTTTCAAGCCATCAGAGCTGGATGGATAGTAAGTCAAGATTAAGTGTTTTCCTTTGCTTTCTCTGAATTTCACTCATCCGTTTTTATCTTTCTACAGGTGTACCAGTGGCTGACCAAGAATCACACTCGCTTATACACCTATTGGACTGTATGTTCTCAAAAATCTCTGAAGAGCTTTTACAAAAACATCTTGGCTTTTCTTCATTTCTCATGATGTGTCTTGTCCTTATCATATATATGAGTTGTATATTCTTTTATTCAAAACAGGCAGATGGGTTTACGAAGACAGGCTGCTACAATACAATATGTCCCGGTTTTGTACAAGTGAGCACAAAAATCCAACTTGGTTTCCTTATTCAACCAGTTTCTAGATACGGTGGCCAACAATATGCAATTGATGTCAGCATGTATCAGGTACTACCTTTTTTCTCAAATTCGCTTACATGAAATGAAAGTTGAAGTTGAATGAAATGAGCCAAATCTACCAAAACTTGATGCTCTATGTTTGTGTATTGTTTTGCTTTTCTCATAATCATTTGAATGAATATTGTGAGGTCCAAATTGTAAGACTACATGTTTAAGCAGGACAAAATTACAGGAGATTGGTGGTTGGCGGTGTTAGACGAACAAGTTGGGTACTGGCCAAAATCATTGTTTACAAAAGAAGGTTTAGGCCTTGGAGCGAGTATAGCATCATGGGGAGGAGAAGTGTATAGTCCATTGAAAGAGAAGAGCCCGGGCATGGGAAGTGGACATTTTCCGAAAGAAGGTTACGTGCAGGCTGCTTATGTGAATGGTATTGAAGTTGTTCATGATTTTGGAGGTACATCTGCGAGCCCAGAAATTTTTACAATAGAGCCATATTCAAGCACTCCAAATTGTTACAGAGCCGTAAAGAAACCAGGTCATAGTGAAATTTGGTATGATGCTATCTTCTATGGAGGACCAGGCGGTTGCATATTCTAGTTAACTTGTGTGACTCTCTCCTTATTTTGTATTCTCTGTTTTTTAGTTTTGTAAGAACTCTCCTTATTTTGCATCCTCTATTTTTCGGCATATCAAAGCTATAATAGCCGTGACTCCCAAGAACTATGAGTTGGCTTTTCTCGTATTCTTTTGCTGTGTGTCTCCTCATCATTTATATGCGTCGTCTTGTTTTTCTCAAAACAGGCAGATGTCTTTAACAAGACAGCTATTTGCTGAATTGTACAAGAGAGCACCAAATTCTCACTTGGATAACTTCTTACACAAGTTTCCACTTACGGTGGGAACAAATACGAAACTAGGCCTCAACATGTATAAGGTTTTGCATCAACTTCCTCAAATTGCTCGTATGAGAAGTTCCATGAAATGAAATGAGCCAAATCCACTAAAAGCAAAGGCTCTTCTTTGAGTTTAAAGTAGTGCACAGTGTATTGTCTAGTCAATTGAATGAATATGTAAGGTCCATATGCAACAGGCAAGTGGGCATTTCCCGGAAGAAAGTTACTTGAAAGAAGCCTATGTGAATGGTATTGGAGGGGTCGATCATATTACAAGAAATGCTGCGACCCCACCGGTTTTTACTCTAAAAGCCGTCCTCAAGCATACCAAATTGTTACAAAATCGAAAAGAAACCTGGTTTTGGTGAAGTTTTAGTCCGACACTAAATCTCTCTGCATTAAATTGAGTATCCTCTGTTTTTCACTTTTAATTTGGAAAAATAAAGCGGAATGTTCTCATCTTCGTTCTTATTTTTTTTGATATTAAAAGAAATACTATAATGTTTTAGACCTTTTGGTTATGTATGTAATTCAATCAATTAAGTTGGAGACTAATGGCCAATGGGAGCTACTTTATTGTTGACTTTTTGAACTTTTCTGTTTGCTTACATATGCAGAGTTGTATCAGAATTACTTCTTCTATTTTTCTGTAACCGTTACTTGAGCCCAAGATAAAAGTCAATTTCATTAATTGAAGTCACACTTTATTTGTTTTTCTTTCCATGTATATTGGTGTAAGCCATTTGACTGTACGTACTACCTTATACATTGTAACTGATATTTTTAATATATTGCCAAAGATTTCTTTGCCAAATATATAAATAGTTGCTCTGCTTCATTAATCTCTTGGAAAAAGATAGTTAAGAGTCTTGGTTCCTTTGGAATTTTAATTAATCCGCCATGAGTTTCTCTGAAAAGCTTCTTTTGCTGGTTTTTTCTGCAGGAGCTCTCATTCTAGTTGCTGAGAGTCACAGAAAAATACATCTGGAAGAGGAGGAAAACGAAGTGGAGAGATTACTCAAATATATCAATAAACCTGCTATCAAGAGTTTCCAGGTAAGTTTGCCTTTGCGAAAATGTAATAGAGAAATTTTAAGAAATACACCTGTTAGGGTGTATATTTTCAGAAATACATCTCTAGTGTAGCAATTTTCAAAACTACATTTTTTTATAGTTTTAGTCCATAAGTTTGGGTTCATTAATGTTTGTAAGTTTTTGTTGTTTATGCGATCAGAATCTGTGTCTATCAAGAACACTTTCTTTTAATATCACATAAAGTGTATTGCTTTGCGTTTTGACAGACCAAATATGGTGATATATTGGACTGCATCGACATTCACAAGCAGCTAGCCTTTGATCATCCTCTGCTCAAGAACCATTCTTTTCAGGTTTTAAGCATATCTAAGAAGTGCCCTACTCTGTGTAGAAATTATCAAAAGATCTAATTTTTGTGTATGGTTTGAAATACTATGTGCAGCTGAGACCTACAACCATACCTAAATGGACCATAGATAACAACAATTCTCAGAAAAGTGGCTCACTGCCGTTTCGACAAGATGGGATAACTTGTCCACTTGGGACAGTAATTGTTAAGAGGACCACACATGAAGATCTTATACAAGCTCAACGTTTGAAATCCATGGGGTCCATATACTCAACATATGTTTCTTCGAAGGGAGAGAACATTGATTTAACCGGTTTTCATGTATTAAACAAGTCTACTACATTCTTTTTTCAAGCAACTTCTCATTGTAGTACGGAGTAGTCACTTCTGTCTTCTTATTTGTTTTTCTATTTTATATTCTAGTTTGCCGTCGGTGAGTACAAGTATTACCATTATGGAGCCAAGGGAAACCTTAACCTCTGGGAACCAGAAGTTTCACCAACTCAATTCAGTTCTACAAGTATGCTTATCGCTGGAGGGTCTAAAGAACAGTTTCAAGCCATTAGAGCTGGATGGATAGTAAGTCAAGATTTAGTGATTTCCTTTGCTTTCTCTGAATTTGCACTCATCAGTTTTTATATCCCTACAGGTGTACCAATGGCTGAACAAGAATCACAGTCGCTTATACACCTACTGGACTGTATGTTCTCAAAAATCTCTAAAGCGCTTTTACAAGAACATCTTAGCTTTTCTTCGTTTCTCATGCAGTTTCTTGTCGTAATCATATATATATATATATATCAGGCAGATGGGTTTACGAAGACAGGTTGCTACAATACACTATGTCCCGGTTTTGTACAAGTGAGCACCAAATTCCCACTCGGTTTCCTTTTTGAACCGGTTTCTAGATATGATGGCCACCAATATGAAGTTAGCGTCAGCATATATAAGGTACTACCGGTTTTTCTCAAATTCGCTTAACATGAAATGAAAGTTGAAGAAATGAGCCAAATCTACCAAAACTTGATGCTCTATGTCAAATGAGAATGTGCATTGTTTTATTTCTTTAGTCATTTAAATAAATGTTGCAAGGTCCAAATTGTAACAGTGCATTTTTGTGCAGGATGAAATTACAGGAGATTGGTGGTTGGTGGTGTTTGACGTAAAGGTTGGGTACTGGCCAAACTCATTGTTCACAAAAGGAGGTTTAGGCCATGTAGCGAGTATGGCATCATGGGGAGGAGAAGTATACAGTCCGATTAAAGAGAAGAGCCCAGGCATGGGAAGTGGACATTTTCCAATAGAAGGTTACGAGAAGGCAGCTTATGTGAATGGTATTAAAGCGATTCATGATCATGGAGGCTCATATGCGAGGCCAGAAATTTTTAAAATAAAGCCATATACAAGCACCCCAAATTGTTACAAAGCCGAAAAGGAACCTGGTAGTAGTGAAGTTTGGTATGACGCTATCTTCTATGGAGGACCAGGCGGTTGCATATTCTAGTTAACTTGTGTTTTTTTTAAAGAACTCTCCTTACTATGTATTCTCTGTTTTTCTGTTTTGTAAGAATTCTCATCTTCATCTATCCTCTGTATTTCTGCATATCAAAGCTATTATAGCCTTGATTCCCAATAACTATGAGTTGCCTTTATAATTTCCTTCTTACTTTTTTAGTAGTAGCTCTCATTTTAGTTGCAGAGAGTCACAAAACAATCAAGTTTATTTTTTTCATTCTAAAAAAAAAAATTGTTGAACAAAGTTTTAATATTCGATTTGTTCTGATTTCTGAACAGGAGTCACAGTAGTCTATACACCTACTGTGTGTTCTCTAAAGAGCTTTACAATGGCATATTGGCTTTCTCGAATTCTTCTGCTGTGTGTCTCCTCATCAGTCATCATTTATATGTGTCGTCTTGTTTTGCTCATAACATGCAGATGTGTTTAACAAGACAGGTTGCTATAAATACATTACGTCTTGGGTTTGTACAAGTGAGCACCAAATTCCCACTTGGGTACCTTCTTACACAATTTTCCACTTACGGTGGGAACAAAATGAACTAGGCCTCAACTTGTATAAGGTTTTGCATCAACTTCCTCGAATGAGAAGTTCCATGAAATGAAATGAGCCAAATTCACTAAAAGAAAAGACTCTTCTTTAATTTAAAATAGTGCAGTGTATTGTCTAGTAAATTGAATGAACATGTAAGGTCCATATGTAACAGACAAGTGGGCCTTTCTCGGAAGAAGATTACTTGAAGGAAGCCTGCGTGAATGGTATTGAAGTCGTCGATGATATTACAAGAAATGCTGAGAGGCCACCAGTTTTTCCTCTAAAGCCCTTCTCAAGCACCCCAAATTGTTACAAAACCGAAAAGAAACATGGTTTTGGTGAAGTTTAATCCCACACTAAATCTCTCCGCATTAAGTTTCCTCTGTTTTTCACTTTTCATTTGAAAAACTAAAACGGAATATTCTCATCTTAGACCATCTCCATTGCACAATTTTTACATAAATGTAATCATAAAATACTTAAATAATATTGGGGCGATTGCTTAAATAGTCCACTTTCGGAAACTAATTGCTTAAATAGACCCACCATGTGTACTTGGATCTGACATTTTGCACATAAAAAGTTTAGGTTCTGAAAGTGGACTATTTGGAGTAATTCCCTCTATAATATTATAGGTATCTTAAAAATAATAAGAAACTCGATAAAATGTCTTAAAGAAGGCAATTTAGACATGGTGTCTAACATTCTCAAAAAAAAAAAAAAAAACATTTACAATATTAATATTTCTTTTTTAACTATATATTAAGACACTCCTAATATGTCTAATGTATTCTTAGATCTTATTTTTGTGAGATTAAAAGAACTACTAAAATGTTTTAAACCTTTTGGTTGTGTATAATTCAATCAATTAAGTTGGAGACAAATGGGAGCTACTTTATAGTTTCCTTTTTCAACTTTTTGTTTGCATACATATGCAGAACTGTATCAGAATTATTTCTTCTATTTTTCCTGTAACCGTTACTTGAGCAAGATAAAAGTCAATGTCATTAATTGAAGTCACACTTTTTTTGGAATTTTTTTTTTCCATGGATTTGGTGTTAGGCCATGTGATTGTACGTTAACTGATATTTTTTAATTCATTACCAAAGAAAGATAAGATCCTCTTTGTCATATACTGTATATAAATAGTTGCTCTGCTTCATTAATCTCTTGGAAAACATAGTTAAGAGTCTTGGTTCCTTTGAAATTTTAAATAGTCGCCATGAGTTTCTCTAAAAAGCATCTTTTGCTGGTTTTTTCAGCAGCAGCTCTCATTCTAGTTGCTGAGAGTCACAGAAAAACACCTATGAAAGAGGAGGAAAACAAGGTTGAGAGAGTACTCAAATATATTAATAAACCTGCTATCAAGACTTTCCAGGTAAGTTTAGCCTCTGTGTCTATCAGGATCACTTTCTTTTAAGATCACATCAAGTTTATTGCTTTGCCTTTTGACAGACTGAACATGGTGATATATTGGACTGCATCGACATTCACAAGCAGCTAGCCTTTGATCATCCTCTGCTCAATAACCATTCTGTTCAGGTTTTAAGCCTATCTAAGAAGTGCCCTACTCTGTGTAGAAATTATCAAAAGATCTAATTTTTGTGCATGGTTTGAAATACTATGTGCAGCTGAGTCCTACAACCTTACCTAAATGGACCATAAATAACAACAATTCTCAGAAAAGTGGCTACCTGCCGTTTCGACAAGATGGGATAACTTGTCCACTTGGGACAGTGATTGTTAAGAGGACCACACATGAAGATCTTATACAAGCCCAGCGTTTAAAATCCATGGGGTCCATATACTCAACATATGTTTCTTCCGAGAGCAAGAACATTGATTTAACCGGTTTTCATGTATTAAACAAGTCTACTACATTCTCTTTTCAAGCAACTTCTCATTGTAGTACGTAGTAGTCACTTCTGTCTTCTTATTTGTTTTTCTATTTTATATTCTAGTTTGCCGTCGGTGAGTACAAGTACTACCATTATGGAGCCAAGGGAAACCTTAACCTCTGGGAACCAGAAGTTTCACCAACTCAATTCAGTTCTACAAGTATGCTTATCGCTGAGGGTCTAAAGAACAGTTTCAAGCCATTAGAGCTGGATGGATAGTAAGTCAAGATTTAGTGCTTTCCTTTGCTTTCTATGAATTTGCACTCATCAGGTTTTATATCCCTACAGATGTACCAATGACTGACCAAGAATCACAGTCGCTTATACACCTACTGGACTGTATGGTCTCAATAATCTATAACTTGCTTTTACCAATAACATCTTGGCTTTTTCATTTCTCATGCTGTTTCTTGTCGTGATCATATATATATACCAGGCAGATGGGTTTACGAAGACAGGTTGCTACAATACACTATGTCCCGGTTTTGTACAAGTGAGTACCAAATTCCCACTCGGTTTCCTTTTTGACCCGGTTTCTACATACGATCGCCACCAATATGAAGTTAGCGTCGACATGTATAAGGTACTACCGGTTTTTCTAAAATTCTCTTAACATGAAATGAAAGATGAAGTTCAATGAAATGAGCCAAATTTACCAAAAACTTGATGCTCTATGTCAATGAGAATGTGCATTGTTTTATTTCTTTAGTCATTTGAATGAATACTGTAAGGTCCAAATTGTAACACTGCCAGTTTAAGCATGACAAAAGTACAGGAGATTGGTGGTTGGTGGTGTTTAACGAAAAGGTTGGGTACTGGCCAAACTCATTGTTCACAAAAGGAGGTTTAGGCCATGTAGCGAGTATGGCATCATGGGGAGGAGAAGTATACAGTCCGATTAAAGAGAAGAGCCCAGGCATGGGAAGTGGACATTTTCCGATAGAAGGTTACGAGAAGGCAGCTTATATGAATGGTATTGAAGCGTCTCATGATCTTGGAGGCTCATTTGCGAGGCCAGAAATTTTTACAATAAAGCCATATTCAAGCACCCCAAATTGTTACAAAGCGGCAAAGGAACCTGGTAGTAGTGAAGTTTGGTACGATGCTATCCTCTATGGAGCAGCAGGAGGTTGCACATTCTAGTTAACATGTGTTTTTAACAACTCTCCTCTTCATGTAACCTCTGTTTTTAAGTATTTTAAGAACTATCATCTTCATGTATCCTCTGTTTTTCTTCATATCAAACCTATTATAGTCTTTATTTTCAAGAACTATGAGTTTCCTCTCATATTCTAGCTTCTTCCAGTAGCTCTCATTTTAGTTGAAGAGAGTCACAAAATTAACAATCAAGTTTATTTTTAAATTATAAAAAAAATTACAAAGAAATTGTTGAAGATTGAAGTTTATGCCATCAGAATCACATTATATATTTCTCTGACTACATCAAGTATATTGCCTTGTATATGTAGACTGAACATGGCGATGTGTTATTCTATTGCATCGACATTCACAAGCAGCTTAGCCTTTGATCACTCTCTGCTCAAGAACCATTCCATTCAGGTTTTAGTCTATTTAAGGTCCCTACGTCAAGACGCTAGCTTAAATTCTTGAGAGATGTAACTTTATGAACAGATTGACATTAATTTCTTCTTTTTTTTCCTTACAATGTTACAAATCCATATATGTTCATGAGGATAAAGATCCTTGGATAAGAGCTGTTTACTATGGAGGTCCTGGAGGATGCATAGGGAAATGATCTATGTTCACAGTTACAAGACAGCTCTAATATATGCATAAATCTTTAATGTTTCTGACTCTTGAGGCTGCAAATAATGAGACTATAGCCAAAGTGTAAAATGTCACAATCAAAATCATAAGTTATCATCCTCTCAAATACCGACATAATGATTAGATAACCAGAAATGTGGATTCCACTGTTACTGCTTTTCTCGGAAATATATCTCAAAAGCCTATTTTTATCATGTCTTCAAATTATATATACCCCTATGCAGAGCATAGCTTGCCCTACTCTATACCCCTAAGATCTTGAAACAAGTAAATCTTATATAATATAATGACTGAACTTCAAAGCTCTCTGCAGCTTCCTGTGTTAGACTTAACACAACCGATCCAGCCCTCTGTTCTGTCTTCTCTCTCTCTGGCTTGTAAAGAGTGGGGATTCTTCTATGTTACCAATCATGGAATCTCTAAAGAGATGTTCAGTAAGATCTATTCATTGTCCAGAGATGTTTTCAGCGTTCCTCTTGAATCAAAGCTCAAGCTTGGTCCCTTTTCATATACTCCTTGTAACATCGCCTCTCCTTATTTCGAAAGCCTTGTTGTCTCTGGACCTGACTTCTCCGGTTCTGCAAAAGCTTCTGCAGATGTTTTGTTCCAAGATCATTATAAACCAGAGTTAAGGTTGTTAGTACTACACAAATCAGTGTTTTTCTTCTTCATCTTCTGTCTTTAACTAAATCCATTTCTTCGCTTGACACTTTTTATTTCTTCTATGTCTTGGTTCAGAGAAACACTGCAAGAATATGGCGGTAAAATGGCAGAATTGTCCAAAAGACTCGTGAAGATACTCTTGATGATGACATTAGGAGATGAAACCGGGAAGAGATTCTATCAAAATGAGTTTAGTGATTGTCATGGATACCTAAGACTAGTGAACTACACACCTCCACAAGACGTAGAGAAGCAAGAAGAGCCCGTTGAAGGTCTTGGGATGCACACGGATATGAGCTGCATAACAATAGTCTATCAAGATTCGGTTGGTGGACTTCAGATGAGGTCAAAGGAAGGGAAATGGATCGATATAAATCCATGCGAGGATCTCCTTGTTGTTAACATTGGAGATCTTATGCAGGCGTGGAGTAACGGACGGCTGAGATCGTCTGAACATCGAGTGGTGTTGAGAAAATTGGTGAACAGAGTCTCTCTGGCTTTTTTCCTCTGTTTTGAGGATGAGAAAGTGATACTTGCGCCGGAAGAAATCGTGGGGGAGGGAAGTTGCAGGAGCTACAAGTCGTTCAGGTGTTCGGAGTATCTGAAATTCAGACAGAGTAATGAAGTAGGGAAGTTTGAGAGGATTGGTTACACTGTCAAAGACTTTGCTGGACTAAAGCTGCCTCAACCAGATGATGATCCTTAAGAGACAAAACCAGTGTTCCGTTTTAAAGATCACTAAACCGGTTCCTGGTTAAGAAGGGGGAAAGATGTTACGATCTTGGTGATTTGTGAGTGTCATGCAACAGCAAATCTTAGCTAGTGGAATCCAAAGCTACTTTTGGGTTTTAATAACCTTTGTCGTATAAACTTTTTTCTGAGTGTCTGTTACCATCTAAAAAGTAATGTTTCAGAGGTTAAATTTGACATGTTTATTCAAAGTGGGGGTAGTAGTCAAGCCAGACTCAGTTTAAATGGTGAACAAAGAAGCA
Source organism: Noccaea bulbosa (assembly GCA_900406535.1). Classification (NCBI taxonomy): domain Eukaryota; kingdom Viridiplantae; phylum Streptophyta; class Magnoliopsida; order Brassicales; family Brassicaceae; genus Noccaea; species Noccaea bulbosa. The sequence continues at coordinate 14,996 of OVBJ01000651.1, read as the reverse complement.
TAAATGTGACCCACAAATGATTGTGTCCTGATAAAAGACATGAGGAGCACTAAACACTACTTTTGTCATTACATCTTATAGTTTGTCTAATCAAATTTGATTTATACAAAGTTTAAAGGTCTAATTTTTTGTGCATAACAGTCTCACTCACTAGATACTTTTTAAAAGAAACTAAAGTTAAGCTGAAGCCTGCTTCCACTTCAAGCTGAATAGCATTATTATTATAGTGGAGCCAACAATCCACTGCCAGAAATCTATAGCTATGTCACTGAAATGCGAAATTTTGATAGATTCAATGCAAAAGGTTGTACACAGCTGACAGTTGAAAGAGAGCAAAAAATCAACTGTAAAGTCTAAACTACCGGAGAAGGAAACTCGAGATGGAGCACAAAAAAAACAAGAAGATGACTTCAGTTATAATCAAAACCTGTATGTACGAGAAATAAACTATCCGAAGTACGTGAAAGCTGATGACTTCTCATGGAGGCCGGAGAAGTTTGTTCAAAGCCGTGTCAAGAACATCCACATTTCTCCTCAAGTGCTTTCTGCAAATTGATTTCTTAAGGATTGTACAACAAATTCCGTCTAAACCATACTTCAGAAAAGCTTTAAGCTGATAGGTTATGTCTCTATCTCTGTGTTCAACATTCAGGCACAGACACAAACAGGTTATAACACGCAAAGACCCAGTTTAAGGATACAACCGAGCCGCCAGATTCTCAACGCCTTTAATTTCCTCGTTTAATCTGCATGTTGAGCCTTAAGCAACATACATATTTGGACACAGACTCGGTGTGCTCTATGATCAGATAAGAGTAATATCAAGATCATTATGGAAGTACCTGAGGCAAGAGTTGATGTATCGGTTCCCTTTAGTGGCTGCATCTAGAGCTGCAGATTCATTAAAACAAAGAAAGGCGGCTCAAAGGAGGTGATTGTTCACTTATAAATAGCAAACTGAAACTATTTCTCTTAGTCCTCATTTAGATTTACAGTAACCAGTTGACTCAAAAAGAGGTAGTTTTGTAATCTTACCGGTGACTTGAAGCCGTCCTGCTGCATCTCCAAAGCAACCCATGTGATCAACTGAGCTACCAGTAGCCTGTTAACACCATCAAAGAAGTCTCATAAGCAAACACAAACAAAGGAGTCCAATCGAATAAGCAGATCAGAGGCCATTTTCCGAACAAATGCCATCAGACTTAGCAATGCTTTCATCACATTATCAGGCGAAACAAGGATTATGATCATTTCAGAGCTCGGAATATAAACACTGAAATTAGTTTCCTTTTTTAATCCTATTATCCAATCACACACTCTAAGAAACTAAACAATGCACTTGATGAAATCTCCCAATCTCAAAATCAAGTCAGTAATTTGAAGCAATCTAGAGCAAGGCACGCAAATCCTAACCCTAAATTCCAAGAATTGTTCGAGACTGATGGGATTTAAAACCTAGACTTCAGTTCGCCCAAATGCCATATCTTCTCGGCAGCTATATGGAAACCGGCGGACAGAAAATCGATTCACTTAAGCGTATTCAAACCTCCGAGAGAGTCGATCGGAGGGAAACAAAGAGAGACGAAAAGCTCTCCGCGATGGCCTGCGAATCCTTCTCGACCGTTGCAAGGGTTCTCAAAACATCCCCCTGGTTCAACGACGACGTCTCCGATCTTCCGCCGATGTCTTGATTCGACCCAGGTTCTGCCGCCGATGAATCGTCATCCACCGGCCGATCAACATCAACTTCAGCTCCGGCATCCATTTTTCCAGTTAGTTATTTTGCCGGTGGTTTACTCGATGTGGCGTCATTTCATTTACATGTCTCTGGTCTCCAAGTTTTGGGAAATTAAAAAGTCACCCCACTACTATTTTGTCTTTTCATAAATCCCCTAAATTAAAAACGCACCCACACTGAACCGGTAACTATAAAAGCAAATTGATTTAAACCGAAATTGAGAATTAGGCTCATGAGACAATCGACTGATGATGATTTTCCAAAGTCCAAAAGTTAGAAAATTTAATACAGCACAAAAGACTAAAACTCAAACACAATAGGAAATACCAAAATGGACGACTTGTTCGTACTTAGTAGGCTCCTGGTTTGTGATTATAAGCTCTTGTCCTGTCTCTGTCTCTGCAGATATATGCGTGGAAAGATCTGTTTTTTCACAATCAGTGATAATATTCATCCTCCTCCTCCGAAAAGTAAGACCCTGTTTTGTAATCTTTGTTGTTGCAGCCTGCAGGTCATAATATAAACCAAGTTCTTGTTTTCTTGCATATTGGTCATCACGTGTGTTAGCACTTAGTCCTCGCTGAAAGCGAGGCTAATGTATATGTATATTGTTTCATTAACCGATTATTGATAAAGAAATCATAAATCAAAAGCCTAATATTATCAATTAGTCCCGAAGGAAGGATGACTTAAAGACTTGAAAGTATCCCACAATAATTCAAGTTAGTCAATTCCTTATTAACGTGCATGGCTAATTTGCCTTCTGATTAAATTTTAAGATTAATAAAATAAGTTGAAGATTAATAAGTTATGCTTAGAACAGGAAAACAGAATGTGTCAAAGATCACTGAGATAAATCTTGTTGAAGGAAACCAAACTTTAAAAACAGGGCGTAATTTACTTACTTGCCCGGCACGTAAAGAAAGTGAACAATGTGTACAGTTTAATTTAAAGACAATTTTTTGTTCAATGTCTATGCTTAATAGACTACGATCACCACTTTATATTTATGCGTTGTTTTTGAATTCAACGAGGAGCTAAACTAGTAATAGAAGCATCATCGACTGAACATAGAGCAGGCATATCCATAGATGGTCCTGCTCTCTCTACTTGTTCATGCCTGCTTCGGAAGAAAAATCCAGGCGGTCGAGGTACAGCCAGAGCGATTGAGCTAGTAGTGAGCATTTGGACAATCGCTGACATGGTTGGACGATCTTCAACTTCTTCTTGAACACATAGTAAAGCTATATGGATGCATCTAGTAATTTCATTTGTTTGATAGTTATCTTGAAAGGAGGGATCCACGAGCTCTAATATTGGCAACCCATTGCTCCATAGTCTCCAAGTCTGGTGAACATTTTTAAAGTTAAAACTTGGTCATTGTTGAATAAAGCAGAAAAAAGTTTGCAAGTTTTAAGGGTTGTATACTCACATATGTAACCAAGTTGCCAGCACTACCATCCATCTGATAGAGACTACTGTTCTTCTTGCCGCTTATAATCTCAAGAACTAAGACGCCGAAGCTATAGACATCTGATTTCATGGAGAAATGGCCGTACATGGCATACTCAGGAGACATGTAACCACTGCCGCAATACATAAATGTTGAGTTAATATTAGAAGCATATTACAGTCTGCAGAAACAATACATTTCAGATGGAAAACTTACTAGGTTCCAACTATTCTTCTTGTATTGGCTTCAGTTTGGTCCATCCCAAAAATTCTGGCCATTCCAAAATCTGCAACTTTTGGGTTCATATCAGCGTCCAAGAGGATGTTACCTGCTTTAAGGTCTCTGTGTATGATTGTGAGTCGTGAATCTTGATGAAGATAAAGAATCCCTCTAGCAATTCCTCCAATGATCTTATACCGTCTTGTCCAGTCCAACTGGCTCTGCATTGCAGAGTCTACACATGCATGTTTAAAATGTTTAACACAAAGAATGCCATGAAAATTTTAAGAAAAAAAACTATATATATATCTTAGGCTAAGTACTGATTTGACTGACCAAAGAGAAAGTAATCAAGGCTTTTGTTGGGCACATACTCGTAGAGAAGAATCTTCTCTTCTCCTTCCAAGCAAAAACCAAGTAGCCTGACCAAATTCCTATGCTGAAGCTTTGCCACAACAACAACTTCGTTCTCAAACTCTCTTTCACCTTGTCCTGATGTCTTTGATAGCCTCTTCACCGCAACTTGTACTCCACTAGGAAACGTACCCTACAAAAGTTTTTTTATTTTTTTCAAAAAGAAACATATGAATGGTGGTAATTGGCTGTAAGATTAATCATTAGCGTGACAAATCACTTTGTCAAACACCTCACCACTCTCTCCATTTCCAATTTCAATCTTTAGATCATTTGTTTTTATTCAAAACTGAGATAGTGGTGAGGTGTTTGGCAAAGGTTTACACAACTTAAACTTTTACAAGGTTCAAAACTCTAAAGTACCTTCTCTTAATGATTTATAAAAATCTACAGAGGAACCAATGTTTCAATGTTATAATACCTTGTAGACTTGGCCGAATCCACCTTGACCAAGTTTGTTACTTTCCGAAAAGTTATCCGTTGCTGCCTCAATGGCCTTAAAATCAAACTGAAGTGAGCCTGCTGTCGTAATATCATCCCCATCTGAAAAAGAAAAAAAAAGAAAAAAAACTCAACAGCTGAATAAAGATAAGAAGGCCGCATAATATTCATTCTACCTCTAGCTAGTGGTTCCGTCTCATAAACCACCCTTTTTCTCTTAGCCCGGAAACTGAAAAAAGCTACCAAAAGAAGAAGAAAAACGGTGACTGGAATAACAACAGCGACGATTATGATCACAGACGAGTTCTTGCCTTCCCCTGTTTGACAAAAATAGTTTGTATCAGATCACCATATGTATTGACCCTAGCAAATCTTGGATGTCTCAAAAGATAAGTTGCACTAAAACATGTAACCAAGTGTTCAGACCAGTTGGTGGAGAAGGAATTGGAATCGGCGGTGGTGGTGATGCATCCAGCTGCGGTTGAGGTGTTCCAACGGCTGATTCGTTGTAGAACGGGTAAAGCTCGAATCTTGAACTACAACTCGGCACAATGAGTCGTCCCCCAATTTTGTCAACGGGTAATTGATTATTAATCTGTTGAAGACAGTTAAAACAGCCTTGACTCGGCAGATCAGGAATGCACTGAACCAATACGTACAAATTCTGAAGTGCAGTCCAACTGGCCTTTCTCGCTGCGAATTTTCTGGAATTTTCGGCTTCAGTGGCGGTTTGGTTCATCGTGGACAAGACCAAACCTCTGAACCCTATTGGGTCAGTTATAACATTCTGGGTGTTAAACAAGATAATTCCATTTGTTCCATTTTCGACTGGTCGAGAGTCCAAGAAAAAGTTCTGGTCAGCGTATCGAAGCATACACTCGTCATAGTATATCACCGCCTCTTTCTCCGCTGGACATCGACTCAGAGTGTCGTTGGCAGCAAATTCTACGCAGCCACGGCAGACTTCCGGCGAGACATCTCCCCGGCATAAGAAAAGTCCATATACCTCGTCAGGACTCTGACCTGCAACGGTGTTACGGAATCCGGTGGAGAAAAAATTATTGTTTGAAGAAAGAGAGAACAAAAGGTTTCTGAGATTGGAGGAGTATGTGCTGTTTTTGGGGTAAGTTGTCGTGTTTGGACAAATATGGTAGGTATAAGTAGGTTGTTGCTGTGTAGAACTCAAGCTTGCGAGGAAGGCGAAAAGGAAGAGAGAAAAAGAGGTAGAGTAAAACATTGTTTCAGTTTTCTTCTCTTTTAGCTTNTTTTTTTTTTTTTTTTTTTTTTTTTTTTTGTTTATGAGGTCTGATCAATCTGAAGGTGGAGAATAATTAATATTCTCTAAGAGGATACAGTTTCTTGCACGTCCACGTCAACATCGTCTTGTCTTCACCCTTAAAAATTGTTGTCTTTCTCTTTGAATAATCAACTTTTGAAAAACGAGTTTATAATAAACCCTAGAAGGCTAGAACCCAAAGTCTCTTTTGAGACCGCATTTTATGGGATATATTCCCTAATACGCCCCCTCGAGATAATGACTCTTTGGGGCTTTGGATCCAACAGCAGGCTTTGGATCAACAGCAGACGAATCTTTGTTCATTATCGATGCTTAATAGTCTAGAATCNTATTCTTAATAGTCTAGAATCCCCCCTTTTAGACTTTTGAGTTTTTTTTTTTTTTTTTTTTTTGTCTTCAACGAGGAGCTAAACTAGTAATGGAAGCATCATCGACTGAACAGAGAGCAGACATACCCATAGATGGTCCTGCTCTCTCTACTTGTTCATGCCTGCTACGGAAGAAAAATCCAGGTTGTCGAGGTACTGCGAGAGCGATGGAGCTAGTAGTGAGCATCTGGAGGATCGCTGACATGGTTGGACGATCTTCAGCCTCTTCTTGAACACATAGTAAAGCGATATGGATGCATCTTGTAATTTCATTTGTTTGATAGTTATCTTGGAAAGATGGACCCACGAGCTCTAACGGCGACCCATTGCTCCATAGTCTCCAAGTCTGTTGAACAGTTTAAACAATTAAAACTTTGGTCACCGTTAAAATAAAGCAGAAACTTTGTTTGATGGTTTTAAGGCTCTGTACTCACATATGTAACCAAGTTGCCAGCACTACCATCCATCTGATAGAGGCTACTGTTCTTCTTGCCGCTTATAATCTCAAGAACTAAGACTCCGAAGCTATACACATCTGATTTCATGGAGAACTGGCCGTACATGGCATACTCAGGAGACATGTAACCACTGCCGCAATACATAAATGTTGAGTTACTATTAGAAGCATATTACAGTGTGCAGAAAAAATTAACTGCAGATGGAAAACTTACTAGGTTCCAACTATTCTTCTTGTATTGGCTTCAGTTTGGTCCATCCCAAAAATTCTGGCCATTCCAAAATCTGCAACTTTGGGGTTCATTTCAGCGTCCAATAGTATGTTACCTGCTTTAAGGTCTCTGTGTATGATTGTGAGTCGTGAATCTTGATGAAGATATAGAATCCCTCTTGCAATTCCTCCGATGATTTTATACCGTCTTGTCCAGTCCAACTGGCTCTGCATTGCAGAGGCTACACATGCATGTTTAAAATGTTTAACACAAAGAACAAGAAATTTGAAAAAAGAAAAATGTTTCTTAGGCTAATAATTGAACTTAACTGACCAAAAAGGAAGTAATCAAGGCTTTTGTTGGGCACAAACTCGTAGACAAGTATCTTTTCTTCTCCTTCCAAGCAAAAACCAAGCAGCCTTACCAAATTCCTATGCTGAAGTTTTGCCACAACAATGACTTCGTTCTCAAATTCTCTTTCACCTTGTCCTGATGTCTTTGATAGCCTCTTCACCGCAACTTGAACTCCATTAGGAAATGTACCCTAAAAGTATGTGAAATTCAGTGTAAGATTATAGATGAAAATGAAGAAGTAGTTAAATGCCTTGTTCTGTAGAAGTTAGTATTCATTACAAATGAAGAAAGATAATAAAGGACTGGAGTTTGCTTAGTTCCACAGCTCTGTACAACAAGGAATGAGGAAGGATATTGTGTGTTAAGGTATGGTTATGATAGAAAGATTATCTGTAGTTACACCTAATTTATTCATAGAGCAATGCTCATAGTATATAATTGAGATTTTATTCTGAAACAGGGGAAAACAGATAGTGTTGTGGAGCAGACTACACAATTAAGAACGTTTCCAAGGTTCAAAACTCTTGTACATAAACATCTACGGAGGAAGTAATACATGTGACGGTGTAATACCTTGTAAACTGCACCGAATCCACCTTGACCAAGCTTGTTACTCTGAGAAAACTTATCGGTTGCCGCCTCAATGGCCTTAAAATCAAACTGAAGTGAGCCTGCAGTCGTTATATCATCCTTGTCTGTAGAAAAAAAAAAAAAATCAGTTGATGAATTTAAGATATAAGAAGACATCAGAATATTCATTCAACCTAAAAAGAAAAAGGAGTCTTTTACCTTTAGTAAGTGGTTCCGTCTCATGAATCGTCCTCTTTTTCTTAGCTCGGACACTAAAAACAGAGACTAAAAGAAGAAGAAGGACGATGATTGGAACAGCAACAGCGATGATTATAACAGAGGAGTTCCCGCGTTTTCCTATATTCAAAATTTCAAAGAAATAGTTGAGCTCCGATTACATATTAAATAGTTATTGTGACAGAGAATCTTGAATGTCTCATAAGAAAAGTAGCGGTAAAACATTAATCGAAGGAAAATCGAAAATGTCCAGACCAGGTCCTGGAGTAGATGACACCGGAGATGTAGAGACGTTGATAGGTTGTTGACCTGGTGGCGGTGCTTGTTGTGATGGTGGTGGTGGTGGTGTTCTAACGGCGGTTTCGTTGTAGAATGCGAAAAGCTCGTACCTTGAATTACAACTCGGCCAAAGAAGTCTTCCCCCAGTTTTGTAAAGAGGCAAAGCATCGATGGATTGATGCAGACAGCTCAAGCATTCTTGTTGTCTAATGTCAGGACTGCACTGAACAAGACCGTACAGAGTCTGGAGTGCAGTCCAATTGGTCTTTATCGCAGAGAATCTTCTTGAACTGTTGGCCGCTTCAGAGGCAATTCGAGTCATTGTTGACGACACCAAATCTGCGAACCGGTCTTCTTGATTTGATGAGATGTTATTGGGGTTCGACAGGATGTATGGTGCGTCGTATGAAAGGGTCGAGAGAATACTCTGGTCGGAGTATCTGAGCATACACTGCTGGTAATAGATCACGGCTTCTCTCTCATTCGGACACCTAGTTAAGGTGTCGTTGACGGAAAAGGTGACGCAGTTACGGCAGGCTTCAGGGGACAAGTCTCCGCGGCAGAGGAAAACTCCGGTGACTCTGTCGGGGGCTCTCCCGGCGGTGGCGTTTCGGAATCCGGTGGAGTATGAGGAGGCGTTGCGGGAAGAGAGGGAAGACAAAACGGTTCTGAGATTGGTGAAGTAAGTGCTGTTCCTTGAATATGTTGTCAAATTTAGACAATATTGGAATGTGAAAGATGAGTTTTGAGCAGAAGCTTTGAAGCTAGTGAGGAAAGAGAAAAGGAATAGGAAAATCAAAGAGGCGCAAGAAGACATGGTTCGACTTCCTTGTTTTGGTTTTCTCTCTGTTAGGTTTTCTTTTTGTTTTGTTCTCTCTCTTATGAGTCTTAATAAATGTGATGAAGGCAAGCAGCTAATAATTTCTCTGTACAAGAATGCAAGTTTCTTCCAAGTCAAAGGTCAACTTCTTCTTGGTGAGTATCGTCAATTGATCAACGATTCCAAGGAAGAAAATTCCAACGGTAAAAATGACGCACTAACGTGTACCGTGGCTCAATCTAGGCCTGGGCAAATTATCCGCTATATCCGATTCGATCCGTTATCCGCTTTGATTCGATCCGAAAAATCCGGATAACCATAACAATACAAATCAAAGCAAATACTAAAATTCAGTATTCGTTAAAAACGGAGCAAATAGCAAATATTATTTTTGAAAAACCGAATATCCGATCCGATCTGTATATATTATAATAACTATGTATATATATGTACATTACAGTAAGAAGTTGTTCTTTTTGTCTTTAGAAACATACAAATCAACAAAAATATTGTTTTCACAAATATAATCCACTCATTTATGCAGTAAAAAGGTTTAATAAAGTAGCAGTAGCTTACTTAATTACTTTTAAACTAGGAATATTGTGACTAAATAAATAAAATTAACAAATAATATGTTTAAAACTTTAAAATTATTTTTGCATTATGGTTTAATGTTATCGATGATGTGTTTAGTGGTACCGTTGTGATCAATTAATTTACGGTTTTAGAACTTATTTTAAAGGCATATTATAATTTATGAAACAATAATATATTTAGAGATTTTTCTATCTAATTTTCAATTATTTATAATTAATATTTGTTTTTAGTTTTTTTTTTAAATATTTTACGGATCGGATCGGATATCCGCGGATATTTTAATTTTTTACGGATATCCGAATTTTCGGATATCCGAAAATTTTCGGATCAAAGCGGATCGGAAAATTAACTATCCGGATCATATGGAGCAGATCACGGATCACGGATATTTCCCGGATATCCGCTTCGTGCCCAGGCCTAGGCTTCAATCATTGTTGGACTTTATTTTATTTTCTTGTTGACTTGTTCTACAATGTTCTAGAAAGGAAAATAAGACAAAAAACTATATTATTTTTTTATTGCTTGTCTATCTTTCAATCCAAAATATATTCTCTTGGGCGTAATTAAAGCCTCTAAATCATAAACATTGAGGAATGTTTTCATGGCCTCCCTAAGAAGTTTTTTATGCACCAGCTTCATGTACTCCTCTATTCCGTTTATCATATAGTTCCCGAATCCAGTGGATTGAGCCGGCTCGACTCATGACCAGTGACTGCGTTTTTATCGCCCTTTTCGGGTATTAGGAATTTACAATCTTGAAAGACAGAAGCTGAAATATGAAGTCAACGTTTCCTTAGATACTGTAGGAGAACTGACGGTGGCCATAGGCATAGAGTGTGTTATGCATTTATAACCAGAAATTCATTCCGAATCATATAAAATCAACCTTGACAAACAAGTGTATGAAGTAAACTTGCAACCGAAGACAAAAAAAACATAACGTAGCAGCAGATACTAATATTGTTAAAGCATTTATTACATCCAACCCCATTAAAAAAAGGTCTGAGAACGAAAGATAATGCAAACAAATAGCGCCTTTAAAAGCCTAAAATCCCAAAACAAAAGTTAGATTAGACCTCACCTTTTCTCAAAGACATTGAGAGCTTGACAAACGTTTCTTCCTCTCTTTATTAATCTTGTTCATCTTAAAGAAACTCTTACTTTGGCTGATTAACCAAAAACATTCTTCGTCAAAAGAGCTTCATGAAAGGTCTTTTAATGGGTCAAGAGCGAGTGAGTACTCTTGATAGTATGGTAAACCGCGGCTAATGCAGTGACCGAGGTGATGACCGGAAGTTGCTGCTGCACATGGAAAAGAACTTGGTAGAAACTCGGGTACGTAAGGCAGATCATACCCATTTTCAGGTAGAGAAGATAGCCGCCGAAAGTGACTCCGGTCAAGTAAACCCCCGAGATTCTGTTGAAAATCGACAACATGGAGTTCATCTGAGGCTGGTAAACCGGAAGGTGAGGAGATAAAGGACGAAAGCTTTTGACTTTTTCCCCCTCCTGCGTCGTCTTTACATCCCCTGAGATTGTAGAGAACATGTGTTTCGATGCTCCCACACCAAGAGCTCCGAAAGATCGAGTGGTAGCTTTTGAATTCTATGAGACAAGAACCAACAGGCACATAAAGCATAAGCTAAGATGCTCTTAAACAATAACAAAATGTGGACACACAAAGTAGTCATCTTCTCACCTCTCTCTCCTCCTTAACGGCATTGCTGGTCCCCAAACCAGTACCAAGAATGTCATTCACAACAGACTTCGACCTATAAAAAGAAACAACAATGCATCTTCATAGTGCTTTATATAAGGATTTTGCTATGACAATGGAAACAAAGGAAACCTACCCGAAGGCTCTAAACAAATTTGCATAGTTTTGACCAGTGTAGGAGCTGCCCAGTGAAGGTTGAGCATTACCAGCAAGCTGCAAACAAGAACGTTTCAGGTAGAGATTAAAGAAAATCACTTTCTTTTACTTTCTCACCATAATCAGCTGCTAAGCGTTCGCAATCAACCCAGAAACACAGATTTCAGAAAATGGTAACAGTCTCAAGATCATTCCGAGAAAAAGGTCATTTCTGTTATAGAAGGGGGTTATACAGACTTGTACTAAAACCAAAACCTAGAAATTGACATTATCTGTTTCCATTCCCTGACTACTTTCCGCGACACGAAGCTAAACTGAGATGATAATTTTGACGAAATCAAACGGATTCCAAATTGTCTCGATCTATCAACTACTTCGCCAAATAGAAGCAATCAACGAGTAAGAAAATATACGGAGTCGATTCCGATCACATAATTACTTCGCTCGAAACTCCAATTTCGTTTACAGATCGCGTGGGAGATAGAAGAAGACTTACGCATTTGTAAGCTGAGAAAGGAGCGGAAGCGACTTCACGGCGTCGAATCGTACGGAGGAGAGTGGACGTAGCCATGGTTTTGAAAATCAAGAGGCGATTGGTAGATGCGAAATGATGCGAATTAAATTGCGTCTGCGTCCTAGGCGGCGGTGGTACTCTCGACGTCGTCAACGGCGACGATTATGTTGGCTCACTATCTTTTAAAAAACAACGTCGTTTCACTAGCTCGAAAAGCGTTAAAAAAAAAATCAATTTTGCGGGAATACGAGGGCCGATTAGAAAAACATTTTACATAAAAGAAAAAGTATGTACATGCACCTTTTTTTTGGGTCAAAGTTTTAAGGCAGAACCAACTGATAAGACAAATGATCATCTACTTTACCTCAACTGAATCCCAAACTTCGAATAAAGAATAACCCAAAGCCTCCTTATTTCTGTCTCTTTTCCTTGGTGTTTTGACTTTTTTTTTTTTTTTCCAAGAGCTTTTCGGTTTGGCAACTGATTTTCTCTAAAGCATTTTGCTATAACAAAAGACTTAATCTATATATTTTTCTTTTTCTGCCATAACCCATTTTTTTTTTTACTCTTTTTCTTTCTTTTTCTCATTTTTTTTATGATAGGGACTAATCTTATATATACAAAAATCAAGCTCTAAAACTTTATCACTCTCTGCCCTTTTCTGCTCCAAACTTTCTTTTCCTTTCTCAAGACCCAACCGGAGATGAATTTTCAACCCCGATCTTAGCCTAGTCTGGCCCAAAAAAGCATGGACCAAAATCTACATGATCACTTATCCTTATCGACTGAAATCCTACCACTTTATGACAAGCTTTCACCAAGAGGCCTCACAACACACAATAATAATATTTGGTTTGAAGGAAATGGTTGGTTAAGGGAGGAGAGTTCTATTTGAATCAACAGAGAAGGAAAAACAATATGCAAAGATGATTCAAGTATGTATAATCCACGAGCAAACTAGACAAGCATGAGCAAGGAGTGGATTCAAAGTCAGATCAAAGCAATGCATTTAGTTTTACCAAGACAATCTTGATGCGCTCAAATGGTTCTACCTCAACTTCAAGTTTAATCACATGCGCCAAAGAACTTAAAATTAGGGCATTAAGCTAATCCCACAACTCAACCATTCAGCTTAACCAAAGCTTGCTCAAATGCGAAATGAAATGAACCTAAACTATATGCTCTGTTTATTTTTTATATGCAATTTTTGAAAATTTTACATGATTTTCTATATGATGATGATGCATGAGACAAGTGCTACTGACCCTCTCCCCCACACTTGAATCACACGGTCCTTTGTGTGATAGAAATATGGAGTTGAGATCAAAGCAACAAAATAAAATGCAAGATGAGAACAAAAAGAAAAATGCATGCTATACACAAGGTTGGAGTTGTACCTTTATTTGCTTGAAGAGGATGATGTGGAATCATCCAGGGGGACAGAGACGGGTGGTGACTTAGACACCTTCCTCTTATTCTGGACGGACGGAGCTGCTCTTGCCTGAGGACTTGGTGGCTTCGCTCGGGGTTCACGGTTTACCTCGTGATCTGAGTAACTCTCCTGCGGTGGAAGAGTGTAGGGGGAGATGTTCGCTAACTCGCCATTTTCTTGACCGTTTTGAACAGTTTGGTCAATCTCGTCATCAAGCTGACCAAGTACTTCCTTACTAAACCTGAGAGCAATAATACTTAAACGTACAGGATTTAAAGCTTAAAAGAAATATTTATAAAAATAGACATGGGACTTCCTCCCAAATGAACTTGTTTTAAGTTTCTAGCTTGACTTTCCTCAACTCATGCTAGTGAGTGGTGAAAGGATACACGCATTCAACAGTGATGGTCATGACGTGAGCTAGGAGATCATGTGGTTTACCTGGATATCTAGGGATATATCAAGAGAGTGGGGCTGGGGTTCCTTCATCTTTTTCTTTTTCTCAAGAATGGCCCTTGTGCCTCTACAAGAAAAGAGATAAGATATATTGCCTAAAAATTAGGTCTTAAGGATTTATATAGTAAATGGGAAGGGGCGCCTTGGTCAACGTTTCTGCGTTGACTTCGTTTGCTCACGGGTCTTGATCAAACTCCTCAAGTCCTCTGTTTCTCGTGCTCAAGTCCCCTGTTCCACAACCTTCTCTGAATGCCTCTGGACTCCAATCTGCTTCCGACCTATCTCCGATTACCACCTCTGCATGTATCCTCTGCTTATAGTTCTTTTTACCTTCAAAACACACTCCAAATGCAACAGAAATGCAAAATGCTATCCTACTAAACGTCCCTAAGTGGATGAAACCTACACCAAATGCTAAGAAATGGGACTCAAAGATGTACAAAACCATGTTGAACGTAATGCTAAATGTATGCAAATGTTGAGTATATCAATAAACCTTGAAGAGAACATTGGAAAGCTGTGAAATGGATTCTCAGGTATTTGAAGGGTACATCTGAAGATGGGCTTATGTTGGAGGCCAAGAGTGTGGTTCAGTTGTGGGGTTTGTTGATTCGGATTATGAAGGAGATTTGGATAACAGGATGACTACTATAGGATTTGTGTTTACACTAGCTGGTGGACCAATGTGTTGGAGATCTGTGCTACAATCGATTGTTGCAGTGTCCACTACAGAGGCTGAATACATGGCGATGGGAGAGGCAGCTAAGGAGGCACTATGGGTTCAAGGACTTGTGACAGAATTGGGTAATGATCAAGGTGGAGATCAGCTACACTGTGATAGTCAGAGTTCAATATTTCTGGCGAAGAATCAAGTGTATCATGCAAGGACAAAGGACATTCAAGTGAGGTTTCACAAGATCAGGGAGTTGGTTGCTTCTGGTGAGATCATTCTTGAGAAGGTGCACATCGGAAAATGCTGCTGATATGTTAACCAAGCCAATTATTGTGGAGAAGTTCAAGCACTGCAAAGAGCTGCTCCATGTCTTCCACTTCTAAGGAAAAAGGAGGTCCCCCCAAGATTTTGAAGTAGTGAAGTCAGAAGTGATTATTCGTCAAGGTAAAGTTTATTATTTCTGGTGACTCTAATCAGATACAGGTGTAAAATAGCCCATTGCGTACCTGATAACAGGCTTTTGCAGTATCAACTACTCAAGACTACTATTCCAACCGTTGTAGCACTTGAGGTATCGAACCAAATGGAAATCT
>OVBJ01000650.1:0-46483 GCA_900406535.1 Noccaea bulbosa | reverse complement strand
GGAGAACATAAAGATGAAGAATTAGTTACCATCCTTCTAATATTATTTTTTTGTATATTCTGTTATATGATCAAGACTATATGTGAGTGGAACTATGTTCTTGACCTTTTAAATTATTATATTTAATCTAAATTGATAAACATGTATATCTTTTGGATAACATATTAAATTTAAATTGGTAATATATATTTATAAAATTGATGATATGTTATATTTTTATAAAAATGTTTAATTATATATTAAAATATATTTAAAATAAATCGGAATTTATTTCTGATTTTTAAAAAATCGCTACTCCTGGACCGAGCGCCCGAGTAGCGCCTGAACACCGAAGATAGTTATGATTTTTTCGATATATTCTATTATTAAAATTACATCAGTAATATAAATAGATCTTTTTTTGTATATGTGGATATACATAAAATAGCAAAAAGAAATAAAACAAAATTATAGAGCTTTTCCAATATAAATTAAAAATATTTTACTCCGTCAAAAAAAAAATTAAAAATATTTTACATATAAAAATAAAAAGAAATTTCAAAAATTGGAAAAAATGTGGTTTTTAAATTTTCTAAGTAAAATTTAAAAATATGAATTAAGATGGGGTGTTTTCACTTTTAGACCAAAACATTTGGTCAAATGCAAAACTAACCTCTATCAGTTTTTTTTTTCGCCCAATTATTTATAAGAATGCCATTACTTTTTCGAGTGGTAGACCACTACTGCGGTCTACAAGATCTGCATAATGACCAAACACTCCTCATTTTTTACATTTAATTTCGAAAATATCATATCATCAATGTTTCCAACCACCATTTTCAACCAATTTGGAGCTCTTAATGCTCCGAAAACTCACTTTTGAGGATAGCATTGCTCATTCTTTCGTCTCACAAACTCTTATTCTTCCATTTTCTCTCCATTTTCTCTCCATTTTCATCTCAAGAAATCTATAAGCAAACTCAAATCTTGAGTCTTGGTATTTCCGGTGGTTTAGCTTATGGTGACGACCGGAGTTCGTTATTGAAAGCCTAAATCGAAGTTCTTAGCCATCGAAGAGCCTTTCTCTGGCGGCCAGGTAACATTTTTTTTCAAAAATCTAAGAATTTCAGTTTTGATCCGCGGCAGTAGACCTCAATGGAGGTCTAGTTTCACTTGGTATAGACCTCCATTAAGGTCTACTCGTCAACGTAGATTTGACTGTGCCATTTTCTTTGCAAACAAAAAAAACTTGTCGTAGACCGCTTTGGAGGTCTACTCCACGTGGAGGTTAGTTTTGCAATTGTTCAAAAAAACATTTTTTTGTGGTAGACCTTTTTGGAGATCTACTACACGTGGAGGGTTAGTTTTGCAATTGATCGAGAAAACATTTTTTGGTGAGGTCTACGCCTGAGATCTACCTACAAAAAAAAATTAGTTTTATAGTTGACTAAAGTTTGACTTTCTCATGTAGACCTCAGGTGAGTTCTACCTAAATATCTGGTCAACGATAAAATTAGGTAGGTCTACCATCGAAATCTACTTCAGGAAAGTCAAACTTGGTCAACTGCAAAACTAACGTTTTGAGGTCTATTTTTTCTGGTAGACTTACAACGTAGACCTCCTTATGGTCAGTAGACCGATTTAGAGGTCTATTAATCAAAAAGAGGTCTACCACAAAAAAAAAATATTTTCTCAATCAATTGCAAAACTAACCTCCACGTGGAGTAGACCTCCAAAGAGGTCTACCAAAAAAAAAAAAAATTCTCGATCAATTGCAAAACTAACCCTCTACGTGGAGTAGACCTTCTCGGAGATCTACCTTTCATGTTTAATGTCGGTCTGCTATGTAGGTCTACTCATGAGGTCTACTGTTATGTGTTTTTTTGTAAATCGTTTTTCTGGTCAATATATCAAGTATTTTGAAACTTTTCTTGAACAATTAGTTGTTTTTACTTGTTTACTTGCTGTATATTAGTTTCAAATGTTCATTCGCTGTAATTAAGGTTGTATTCGGTTTTCTTTTAAATTAGGTAACTAGCTTAATTTTTTAGTAGATCGATTTTGAGATCTACTTTATTGGTATACGCGTACTGTCTACTAATCCGCTTGTGTTGTATTGTTTGTTTTGTTGCAGAAAATGGTTTGTTTAGCTTCCATCTTTGGAAAATGGCTGATGATAGCAGACTGGTCATGGCATGTGCTGCGCCTTTGCATCTCTGTAACTAGTTTATAGTTTTTCGAAGTGTAGACTGAAGACGAGGTCTAGTACGCCAAGGTAGACGGAAATGGGGGTTTACGATGAAAATTCTACTTGGTGCTGTTTTCAAGTTTTTTATGTAAGTTACGCAGCCTCTATCTCGTAAAACTTGCAAAACTTGAATTAATTCGAAATGTTACTTATGTTGAAGTAGCACGAAATAACTTCCGTAATTTTTCTTGAAGTTGTGGTGATGTAAGAAGATTAAGTTATGTCCTAGTTTACTTTTTTTAGTTTTTGCCACAATGTCATTAAGAGTACATAAAGTGATTTGATCTGTTTGATTTGTATTGATGATAAGTGCAAAATAATACGGAAAATCTTTTAATTTGAGAACAAAGTCTTACAATAAAAACTAAAACTAAAAGCAACAAATGTCTACACTGAGAAAAGCAACAATTTCCTCTCATTTCAATATAAGATGAGAGAAAATTATGGATGGATAAGCAAATATGGAGATTAAAGTAGTGTGCAGTCCCTCCGAGGAGCAATGTGTACCTGTGATCAAAGAACATACACACAATTAGTTTGAACCTTGATCAGAGACATCACATATCACAAAAGATGATCTCCAGCACCTCCATAAAAACCTTTTGGTCATTCTTAGCATCAACACACAAAATGTGAAACCAAAAGCATGAATTCAATCATAAAGGAATCACTGACCAATCACTGGCGAATAAAGGAGAGCATTCTTGAACTGGAAAAGATCAAACAAACCCTGAAGAACATCAAACAAACACACACAAAATAATTCAATTTCACAATTCAAGAGATTTGTCATCAACAAAAGTAACATAAGAAAGGAGAAAGACTCAGCATAATCCTCAACCTTGCTCTGCATTCTTTTGCACATTCGTCTCCTTTAGCTGCTACTGTCTCCAAACAGGCCAATCCGTATCGAACAAACTCATGTGGCTTCACTTCCGTCATATCAAACACCTGCATTTACAGAGATCACCAATTACAAAACTTTTCACAAAACTCCAAATAATTTACATTCTTGAAACAGAAACAACAACACAACTTTCCAAAAGACTCTAAAGATTCTATCTTTGAAGTCAACTCTCATCATTTCAATAATAAAAAAAAAAGACTGGATCAAACAAACAACACAAGAAAAAAAGTAAAAAGACTGGATCCAACAAACAACACAAGAACAAAAGACAAAAGACTGGACCAAACAAACAACATAAGAACAAAATTCAAAAGAGCATAGTGCTTTTAACAGAAAATAATCAAGTCAAAGAAGAATAAAAGCAAGAAGAAACAAGATAGCCAGGCTTTTAATTTCTTACATGCTTCTTCTGACTCTTTAATTCAGTTCTTAAGATAACAAGTGCATCTCCCACACCTAACAAATAAATAGCACGATGGAGTACAAGTTAAAATGGTACCCAATTTGGATGACTTCAATCGTTGTCAACATAGCATTTATAATCAAATGTTGGCTTACCAGAAGAGCTTTGAATCTAACGAGGCAAGATGATCGGGAAACGCTTAGCAGCTTCCTGTAGCACAAAACAGAAAACAAAAATTTTAATGGTTATTTCATTCAAATGATATAACAGAGCCATGGACATTGAAGCAGACTAAAAGATTATACAACAAACAAAGAATATAAGCAAACCTGGATATGGAGACGGCGAGAAGGTGAGACGTTAAAGAGAAAGAGGAGCAGAGTCATCGGAAACCAATTGGGATCCCGGGAAAGAGAAAGCCACGCTCCAGTCCAGGCGGCAGCGCTGACGACGAAACAGGCGGCTGAGATCTGGAGATAAGATTCGCTAGTGTCACAGATCTGTAGATGAGAAGGGACCACCTTATCCGGATCTGGAGGATCCGACGGTGGAGGGTTACCACGGCGGAGAAGATGCGTCAACGAAGCCATGAGAGGCGTCAACTTGGGGAGCAAATCCAAACCGTGACAAAAACAGAGAAGGAGGAAGCTCGTCGGAAAAGAAACGACGAGGGAGAAGCGGCAGCCAGACGAGCAGCAACTTTAGGGTCAGATCTGTGACGGCATTGACAGGATGCGGCAACGGACAGGACACGGCGACGGCGAGGGAAAGATGCGGCGACGGCGAGGACGGAGAGCGTGGAGAGGTGAGAGAGAGAGAGAGAGAGAGAGAGAGAAAGGGGGCGGCGTTTTAGAGAGAGACAGTTTTTGATTTTATCAACAATTAGGGTTACAATTTTTTTTATATACGAGGGTAAATTTTCCGGTTTAGTTAAAAAAAAAAATTCGATTAAGCAGAATCTACCACTAGAGTCTACCATTAGGTTAAAACTCAACCGTCAGATTGAAATTTTGGGATTCCTGCTAGGTTAAAACGGTTCGTAGATCTCTATTGCGGTCTACTAACTAGTAATTTCCGGTTCCCGCTGCTTTGTTTTTTTTTTTTTGAATTCCCGCCAGGATTAATTAGAGTAGTAGATCTACATTACGGTCTATTAACTTATTCTATTGATTAACTCTACTTTACCCTAAACCCTAAATCAAAATAATTTAGATAAAATTTTGCAATAATTTGCTTGACATATTGTCCATTTACATTTTAGATAACAAACAAACGAACATTGAATCATATAACTAACCAAAAACAACAAGTGATCAACAAATTTTCTAAACCCTACAACTTACACCATTCAACCCTAAACATTCTACTCAAACTCTTATCCTTATGAACTATATACTCATAATATTTATAGATTCATAAATTTTTCTGAAATTTTATTTTTAGTAGATGTTAAATGTCTATTATTTCATTATTTGTGAAAAAAATATTTCAAATTATTTTTTTTCTTTTTCTTAATTTAAATTTAAGATTAAATGATTTAGTAGACCTCTTTGGTAGACCTCTTATAGTTTTATATGTTTTAACTTAATTTTTTTTATTACTTAAATTGGTTCAATTTTATGAAATTATATTTTGTATAGATGCTTGTTGTCTTTATTGTATTTATGTATAAAACATTTTATCAAAAAAAATTTTACAATTTTTTTAATTAAAATTAAGATTTAATGATATAGTAGACTTACTCGGTAGACCTCACACGATTTTATAGATTTTAACCTAAATGTATTTGCTTATCTTTAAATGATTCATTTGTATGCATTCATATTTTTGGTAGATGATAATGTCTATGTTTTAATTATTCATATAGGTTTCGTTGTCAAATTATTTTTTATTTAATTGTTAATTAAAATTTAAGATGTTATTAATAGGTAGATCTCCAAGTTTGTCTATCAGGTAGATCTAACCGGTAGACCACATCGTCTGGAGGTTAAAATCGTAATCAAGCCATGCATTTTTTTGTTTCTTCATAAGGGGGTGTTGACTGATTTATGTTGTGGTCTAGTCCCCTAGTAAAAACAATGTATATTTGGCAATTCCCCCAATTAAGATAACAACAAACTAAAAATAAAAAGCTATGTATATATGTGATAAAATATTTTTCATTAAACAAAAAATATTTTACATATAGAAACAAAAAATCCCGAAAATTGAAAAAATTGTGGTTTTAAAATTTTCTAAGTAAGATTTAAAAATATGAATTAAGATAACAATAAATTTTTGAAAAACTATGTATATCTGTAATAAAATATTTTTTTATTTTATTTACAAAGATGTATAAATAAGTAATTTTATTAATGGCAATTTGGAATTTTTAACTCTGAAATTGAATGAGAGACCTCCATTCTCCAAAATCACTTCGCAAATACTATTATTGATATTAGATNATTTTTTTTTTTTTTTTTTTTTTTTTTACAAAAGTGAATACTCCTAGACTGATTCGGGGATATTATTTATAAAATACATGTTGTAAGGGATCAATCTGAATCCCCCGACTTTGGACACTACCCATAATAACATTCCAAAAGAAAATGTTTGATCTTAGGTGAATATTTAATCTTCCAGAACTTTAGCAAGGAGAACCCGAACGTCTGGTCCATATGAAGAAATTAAGTTTTCATCTACATATTGTTGTGCTGTTAAATTACCTGATATAATTGTATAACGCCCCAACTTTGTAAAATCCCACCAGAGTGAATCGGGATGAGGGATGTTTGGAATTGGAATCCCATTAATAATCTCAACATCCGCAAAAGAAAAAAATTGATGTAATAGTGAAAGATTCAACGTAAATGAGGATAATAACTGACCCCATTGCAAAAAGCTGATCTCATACGAGTATATGAGATCCACAGATCGTTTCATATCGAGATATAATTATTGAATCCAATTCTTTTAACGAGCCATTTGTTTACTAGAGATGGAGCTGATATTATACTCAGCCATCCAAAGGATGAGAGTAAGTCTTAATCGGGTCTATAGAACCACAATTTCGAAAATAACGTCCTTTGAAAACCATCGCAAAAAGAGAATCTGGTTTGTCAATCGGTCGCCAGAACTGCTTGGCCAATAATGTTTTATTATAATCTTCAATGGTGCGAAACCCAGACCCAAATACGGTGAAATTAAAGAAAAATTCAAAGCTGGCCCACATTAAACAGCGCCATGAAATCCCATTTGACCGGGTAAACGCAAAGACGCTGCAAGAGCTTCAACTCCTCTCTCTGCTCTATCCTACATAAATGCTTGAAATGTAATCAAAGTGATTTATCATTCATTATTACGATGGGAGCGTCTATAGTCTCTTCCATCATTCTCTTTCTTCTTATAATCACATTTTCACCTTCTGTTGATGCCCATATGGGACACCGCAAATTAAGTACGTGAGTCTACCTATGTTCTTATATTAGTTTTTGAACTCATTTACTGTTTTACTTTATCCCTTAGTTCATATAGAGTTTATGTCAGTTTATGGATAAACTTGAGTCGAAATTATTAAATGATTGACGCTCTATATATATGTCATGTGTAATGAGTAGGGCGAGCAAAAGAGACAATAACAATGAGGAGGAACTTGGAAGGCAATGGGGGTTCCAAAATTACAGTTTCACCGAGCACGTCACGACACACTGGACAGAAAACCACTGAAAACCAGCCGTCCAAAACTCTTCCTGATCATGCGCCAGTCCAAAGGACTCTCTCGTATAAAAGCCTACAACGTCAAGGTATAGTCTCAATAATGGCCGTCGTGGGAGTTCTTGGAAACCTATTAGTCTTTTACTAGCTAGCTAGGAGCCTAGGACTGTCCAGTTGAGCATGTTATTTTATGCCGTCTCACTTGATTCCCAATTTTACATTTATTTGTTTAATTATACGAAAATAGAAAATCATATACTTTCTTTGTCCCAAAATGTAAACTGTTTTGAAAAAAAAAATTGTTCCAAAATATAAACATTTTTTAATATCAATGCACTTTATATTTTATGGGATATTGTGTAACCAATTGTATTCTACAGATTTTCTTAAGATTGGTTAGATTATATTTAATTTATATATTAAATAATATTTTATTAAAGAAAAACACTTTTCTTAATTTTTCACTTTTGTTTAAGTATATTATAACTTGGCTTTTAATGCAATATTATTTTAAATGTTAAATTAAATTTGCACAGCAGCAGTCTCAGTAGATCGGCCAAAGTCCTGTATATACCAGAACCGATGTAAGAGAACAGCCACAAACTCTGCCAACAATACTCGTACTTGAGGCAGATGCGGGACTGGTCAATAAACTTCGGGAGTATACTGTGGTGCGTCTTTTTTCCTTTTCTGTTGTATTCCATTAGAGTATTAATTTATACAGGTGTTTAATTTTAATGGAATATAGTAAGTAATTCTCAAAAAATATATACTTTTAGTTGTTCTATCAAATTCCTTTATATTATTATATATAAAAAGAATTAAAATACACTCAATGCATAACATGATCACGTTTTAGATAACTTATTATTAATTGTCTAAAAGTCCTCAAACTGGGAGTTTGTTTGTGTGAGTATACATGACTTAGTTTTTCTGTTAGTTATTATCACTTCTAATCCCTCATGGGGTTTCTTACCCATTCGGCCATTCTTATTCTTCCTCTACCCTACAATAAATATGTCAAAATCAAAATTTATTTGGGGTCCTTGAACATCAAAACCCACTTTTGAAATTTGCAATTACTCCTGATGTTCGAACCTAAGTACAACGTGGTGGTGTAAGTTTTCTTTCGGTGGTGTAACTTCAAAATCACTTGGTGGCCCCTGAGCAGCCCATCACAACCGCGGATTAAAGGCAATTGTAGTGTTACGCACGCGTGAATTATGAATTTTATGTGGATGTGAATGTGTGAGACCATATCTAATTCCTGTTGGAGCAATTATACTAAAAATAAAGATGGAGCTCGAGATGTCTGGATTTGATATTCCACGACTATAAAAAAATGATGTAAGAGACAATAATATAATATGAATCGTAATAGTGATGAGCGTGACTAATTTGGACGCATCGTATATAGTGGAGAG
This sequence comes from Noccaea bulbosa, assembly GCA_900406535.1. Lineage (NCBI taxonomy): Eukaryota > Viridiplantae > Streptophyta > Magnoliopsida > Brassicales > Brassicaceae > Noccaea > Noccaea bulbosa. The sequence goes on along the minus strand of OVBJ01000650.1, from coordinate 37,829 downwards.
GAGTTGAAGGCATAGAAGACTTTTTATTTTTAATAAAAAAGGCATAGAAGACTTAGTTTTGTAGCTCGTCCGTCAATGGTCTCCGATCCTATAGTCAGTCAAATGGGTTGCGTTATTATTTTTATTTTCTCCAATTGTGTTGCATGATTTATGCTGGCCAACTTTCGTGTTTGGAATGTAATTTTATTCATTGTATCCCTGTCATCCATACAGACATCAGGTTGGTGACTTTACTTTCTTTTGACACATTGTCGTTTCCCAACCGAAGCAGAATCTTAGAAACGAATTGCGCAAGAGCAAGAAGGATGAAGGTCTTGTCTTTTGTTAACTGAACTATAATATAGAGAAAACAAAATCAAACAGAAAGGAAAGTAGGAAACCCGTTGGACCGAGTCAAGGCTAGAGGAGGCCACGTCTGTCCAACGACCCACACAAATTAATTAAGTTGTCTCTAGCTTCAACTCTCTCCCTCCTCTACTCTTCTACGCATATGGTCATTGACTCGTACTAAAATGACTAGCGAAGAATCTTCGTCGAACACGTACTTCCAAAACTTCAAGACCCATAAGTGAACTAATTAAGTCGCCGATAGCTTTCAGTTGTCTCTCACTTATCTCTTCACTAATTTCTACTCTTCTTTGGCGTACTCTACCAATACGGCAATACCATATCTTCAACTCTCTCTTATTCACACCTCTCTACTCTATATAAAATTATAAATGCAGAAACACTAGTCACATTGACAAGTAAACTCAGAGTGAATATCAAGATGACATCTTCTTCCATGGTCCTCTTTTTCATTCTTCTTCTTGTGTTTCCGCATATGGATAAAGCCCTTGGCACACATGTGGAGCTCCGCAAACTTAGTGAGTTTTTTAAGGGTGTTTTACTCCTGATTTTTGTTTGGCTTTTTACGAAGTTTTGATTTTCAAAGTTTCTAAAAGGAAATTAGTAAACGTAAAACTGAATCTAACATAGATCCATTTGAAAAAAAAAATCAATTTCTTTTATTTCATAACAGATCAAATTTATCTTTAAGTTTTCAAAAGAAAAGAATAATTGAGCCAGGTATGATTTTTTTGTTTCCTTCTGTTTGGTCCAGATTGAAATTCATTTAGTAAATTTAAACAAAATAAAACAATTTTTTGTTGTAACCACGATCCAGTTTGGTTAATCCGGATTCAACGGAAAAATTAATCACCAAACTTTGACACTGTGATATTCATATGTAATGCGTCTAGGTGGCGCTGGTGCAGAAGATACAAACCATCCTGATCAATTGACTGTCCAAAGGCAAAGGCGCTATTTTATTGGTCGTCCGTGCACGATCTACACCCGATGTAAGCGTTCAGACCCAGCTCCACAACCTCCTCCTCCTCCGCCGAAAGGAGGAGGTTACTGACTTGGTCACTAATCTCACAATAGCTTTCAATGTGTCTATGTATATATTCACGTTTCTTACAATGTGGTTCGGTTTGCGATCTCCGTGGTTTTGTCCATATACACGACGATTGTCGTACTTTACGGATTTATCGAGTATGTATAATTGTTGAATACGTTTGTGGAACGTGTTGAATAAGTTTGTGAAGAAAATAAGGTTAACCTAGACATCATAATGTTTGTTGAATATTGTAAGCTGTAAAATAAAGAAGGAATATACAATATTCCTTAGGTTTAGTACTATACCAAGGGTTGGTAGAAATTAGGACCTAGCCAAAAGTGAGTTAATTTTAAGAGTTCTATTGAGTCCCTGGGTGCAAATGGTTGCAACAATAGATGAATGAATTTCAGCGTAATTGATTATTCCACTAGTTTTTTCTAAAAGATTTACCATTTACAGTTTTTAATCTTTAATTATAACTAGTAAGACCCACACTTTTGGTGGAAAATAGCTTTATTCTACTAAAATTTGTTCCTCTCAAAAAAAAAGTAGAGGAATAAAAACCAGCTTAACTTACCTTATTTCACTCCCCAATATTCCACTATAATTCTATTTATTCGACATACTACACTCCATTTGCACCCCTTGTAATCCTTTGTGTTCTTAATAATAAAAGTTTCACCTTTTTCGTCTTCCTTTTATGTATTATCGAAAAAAAAGAAAAAAGAAAAAATGGAAAAAGAGTATTGGGCCGCAAAGCCACAATTTTAATAGGCCAATTATTAACACTGGACCAGATTAGGTTTCTAAAAGAGTAAGAGCATGTACAATAGACATATAGGTTTCTTTAAACTTATTATATATTACAAAATAATTATTTTAATTAAAGAGATTTGATAAGAAATTTGAAAATTATGCCACAACAATGGAGAGCTCTATAAGGGTTTCTTTAAAATAATTTTTTAAAAATTTTTATGAAATGAAATTATTCATAATAACTAAAGTTAATCAAACCTTAACACAAAGCAAAACCCATATCAATAGGAGATACTACAAAAAACCAGCACAAGAACTCACCAACTACTTATGAGAAAATTTCAGAAAGCAACTAGTTAATAGCAGCAGCAGCAATTGCAAACGAAACACAATGGTCTTCTCACTTGTTTCAGCTAGTTCTAAACGGCAGCAACAGCAATTACATCCAAAACCACACTTGTTTAGCCTTCTAATTGCTTCTTGTTCAACAACACCAAGTTGAGCTCTAAAACGTGTAAAAAGTTTGTACCTTTATTGCTTCCCAATGATCCAAGCAATCACGGTGTACATACTTTGATGTTCCTTTGCATTTGCATGGGGCTATGAAATCTCTACCTAACTTGCAAGCAAAACACAAGACCATGGATCAATAAATGAGCTTGAGTTAACAAGTAACTTAGAACAAAACATATCTCTATCTCACACGGTTTAGAATCACGTGAGACAACTCTCTCTACAACAGAGGAAATTGATAAACCAAACCTATCCCAGCTGCGTGATGCAATGATGTGGCTTCGCGACTTACATCACAATTGTGGGAAGAGGGAACGATATCCTCGAGCTTCTTGGCAGTGAAGATATCAATGGCAACAAAGTGACATTTTGCGTGACCGTGCTTGCCAGTCTTTGAAGTCGAAACCTCAACAACCTATATCAATCGATAAAAAGACCAACGAGATTAATACTATCAAATAGAGCTATCTTCTCCAATAGGTATTAGATCATATCAAACAATAGATTTCTGATTTCAGTCTATGTTTAGATTCATTTCCCAGTCACAGAGCAGTATACGAGGATAAAAGTAAGCCACGAAACCGATTGAAATCAGAAACGGAAGAGAAGAGATTCATCACTCGTTTCTACTTAGAATAGAACAAACGATCTGATCAACGCAGCACAAGACAAATCACAGAATCCAAACAATCGGGGTAACGAACTACTGCATCAAACAATAACCCAATTCAAACAGAAAACCGAATCAAAGAGCTATACAGAAAACAAACATCTCGGATCAGGATATCTAGATCGGAAGCGAGGTTCTAAATGGATGCAAACGAAAATAAATAAGAGAAAGGGAAAGAGATGAGAAAATCGAGATCAGAAGAACGGAAGAACGGAATGGATTGATTAGTGAGCAAAGATTGAAGAAGAAGATTCTGGATCGAAGAGGAAGCGACGAAAGAAAATATCGATGAACAGCAAAAAATAAAAAAAAGTACAAAACACGAACGCGTTGTGCGGCTGACGCGGCGGGTAGAAACGCTTCTTGGGCCTCTTTCGGAAGAAACGTTTTCTGAGCTTGGGCTTGCCACATGTGTATTTCTTTTCATTTGTTTTTTTTTTTTGGCTAAATAAACTGTGAAAAACTGTCAGTTGTACATGGTCTAATACCCTATGTTGTATGGAAACAGAAATGCACAAGGAAACGTTTCCGAAACAAGAATCATATTTTTGAAATAGAATTTGATGGATATTGATTTTGATATGCAGTTATGGTATTTTGGGATATTTTATTTTAAATAGTAGTCGATGTAAAATTTGGAACGGAAAATTTGTGCAATCGTATATTTTGGGGAAAACAATTTGGAAATAATTTTTCAATGTAAAATATGTTGGTAGCAAATTTACATATTTAAGTTTTTGTGAAAAATTAGCAGAATCAGATTTTTGGCATGAAAATGTTGTTTTCAACACAAATATTTTTGGTGATATTAACAAAACAATTAAAGTTCATATAACCCATCGCCATTTGTTCTTATCATGTATTTCAATATTACTGTTATTGTAATATATTTTTTGGTATTAGTTTTGCTATGAAGAATCAGAAGCAAAAAAGCCAAGTTTTCTTTCCCAATATGGTTATTTGAAACCAAATTGTTAATCGGATTTTGTTTGGCGGGAACATTGCAGAATATAGTTATGTTAAATTTGTTAATCGGATCTTGTTTGGCGGGAATATTACAGATTAGTATATCTTAGCGATTGTTGTTTTAAACATTTGAAAATAACTTTTCCATTTTAAATTTGTTCACATAAATTTACAGACTTACGTATTTGTGAAAATTAACAGAATTATACTTTTCATTAAAACCCTATTATGTTTTTGATAAAGCGAGTATTTTGAGTGCATTATGTAGAAAATATTGTTATTTGCTTTCTCAAGATGAATTTGAAGGAAGATTTGCCATGACTAAATTATATTATTTTGGGATAAAAAATTGAAACAATTTATTGACGTAAAATTTGTTGGCGGAAAATTTGAAGATTTAAGTTTTAGTGAAAAACTAGCAGAATAATAATTTTGGCATAACAACTTTCAACACAAATATTTTGAGCGAAATATGTAATGGATATTACTATTTTCTTTTTCAATGCTTAGTTATGCATTTTTAAAAATGTTTCATTTGCTACAATTTATTAGCATTTAGTCTAAAAGTCTTAAATTTAATTGAATCATATGCCCTTCTAAACTTTTGGAAACGACTCACATAAATATTTAGAAATGTTAAACAACCAAGAGTGAATAATACACTATAAATCAATGACCAGATACTCACATTTTATCTAAAAATAAAGATAAATATTTTAAATAAACAGTGAAAAAAACATATATTAATTTCAAACTAATTTTTAAAAATACCGAACAATAATCTACATTTAAAAAAAAAAATAAAGTTAACACAATGTGTGCATTAGGCGCAGGGTATCACATCTATCTATATATATAAAGTTAAATCTCATCTCTTCTCGTACTGCCACCTTAGCAAATTCCTACTATATATTATGACACATCATCAATTGATTTATCTATTTGAATTTATTTCTTTGATTTATTATATATTTTTCTTATATTTTAATTATTTATGATCTATTCATTATTATGATCATTAATTAATACAATAGTTTTAGCAAGAATTTGAAAAGTCATTTTTATATAAAAGAAAACTTATGTATTGATTTACCAAAAAAAAATTATTTAGAAATTTTATTTTATCAGATTTGATTATATAGTTTATAATATTTATCTTAATAAAATACATCAATTCATGTCAATATATTATAGAAAATACATTGATTTTTAAAATATTTTGGGATGAAATGAGACAAGACCGGACAGGACGGGACGGGAATGAAGAAAACTGGCGGAATTGTGTGTACCTCTTATTATATTTAGAGCCAGGAAGGGACATAAAAAATGAGATGAGACGGGACAGAAAAAAACTGGATGGGACGAGAAAGAACATAATGGAACGGGATGGGACAAGATGAGAATTTTGTCTGAGCTTAATTAAATTTAATTAATATGTGTATGAAAATTTTAAAATACAAAATTAAATTACGAAATTTGATTTCTTCTAACCAAGTTAGTAATAACAACATAAAATTCCGTGTGAAACAGGACGAAACAGGAAGAAACGAGAAGGGAAGAAACAAAATGTAATGAGACAGGACACAGGAAGGAACATAATGGAAGGGGGAGAAACAGAAATGGGACATGACTGGACATGACGGAATGGGATGAAACAGGACAGGACGGGAAAGAACGGAACACAACAAAACGGGATGACAATGAATGAGACGAGACGTGATGAGACTAGAAAAGACGAAAAAGAACGAGATATGACAGAACGGGACGGAACATACATAATGGGAAGAAAGAAGACGAAAGGAAACATAACAAAACTTAAGCCGGCAATTTTTATAACAAAATTAAATTACAAAACTTGATATCTTCGAAACTTGATATCGTCAGTTATAACAATATCAAATTCCGCGCAAAGCGCGGATCATTTCCTAGTATACATATATAACATAATTTTCAGATAAGAGATTAATCTAAATTTGAAACTTATATACATGTAAATCAATAAAGTTTACCATACACACGCGCATTAGCTGCGTGTAATCATCTTAGAATCTACTATTTTTACTTTCATTTTTCAAACTTGGATATTTTACGTTATTTTCCATAAAACATATTCTATTATGAGTTAATAAATAATTATCTTAAAAGAAGAGAATCTAAAAAAAAACTGCTAGGAGAAAATTCGGTTTCAAATTCAAAATGTGCATCTAGGTTTCGCTTAAGCAAAAAATAATTTGTTTAACACCAAATCCCCAGGCGTAGCCGGGTCAACTTCTAGTAAATAACAAAACCACCAATGTAATGTCTTTATCAAGTTCAGAAACGTTTTTCTATAACTTAATAATAAAAGTCAAACTTCTTGCAAAATAACGACAAAGTTAAATGCTTAGTTATAACTATTAGCAAATATGAAACAAAAGCAATTTCCAACCCATAATTAAACAAATGCAGCAAAACAGAAACGGCATAATTTGTAAACAAAATTGTGTTCACCCACAGCTGATGTATGTGCCCTTTATTTAAGCTTAGAATTCATCGAATAAGCGGTTATTATCATCTCTTCATCATAAGAATTTATCTGGTCATTTGTTGACAGGGATCGGTGAAATACTTCTCCGGAGAGTTTTCAGCCGGAATTTACATGACGAATCTATATGGGTGTGAGTTTGAAGTGGCTATCGGTTGTGGAAAACAAATCGCAGAGCTTGAACGGAATTGGAAGATTAACTAAGCTTACAATAAGTTCCATCTTTGACTAATTCGTTGCTACTAAAATGTTCTTTAGGATTTAATATGTTATTGTGTTAGAAACAAGAAGAAATCAATCAAAATTGCAGTACATGTGATGTGTTGTGAAATTGGAAACTGAATTCATATTAATTAAGATTCCACAGCAATCTGTGAATTATATTATTATTCTCATAGGTTTTATTTGTTGGTTGAGGTTGCTTATGTAGTAAACAAATATAATCTTCAAACTGCTAACTAAATCATTTGTTAAGGTTCAATAATAATTGTTTCGTCACACAACATAATGGTCTTTCTAGACACCTCATATTTGTCTAGTCTAAACTCTAACTCTGAATACATTTGGATTTTGGAGTATGCAGGGTATAAAGATTAAAGTTTGAGGTGAAAAGCTTTAGGTTTATATGCAAACAATTTTATTCAAGGTTTTGTGTTTTCAGTTTTATAGTTTTAAATTACAATTGGTTTGAAAAGCTCCGATATAAGTTCAGTTGGCGTTTGAAATTTGGTGTAGCTAGAGTTGATGACACGGGAATGGGAACTGACTGACTCTTGAGGGAAATATAAAGACTACTACCACCACAATGGATATTTTTTAAAAGCAGGGTATCATTTGGAGAGTATATTTTTCAAAGATTTTGTTTTATAGTATTAATTTAATTTGAAGCATGAGGATAAGGTAACAACGTATTGATGAGAAAATCATGTTTGTTTCTTGCATTGCATTGACTATGTCTTTTGATGATATGTGGAATCTCCATGATCAAAACTCTCAATCATGAGTTCAATTTTTTGTAAGAGAAAAGAGAAATGGAGATAGGTGTATTTCAAAAAATTTCCAGCATTCTCATCACATCTCGAATTTTTAGTACTTGAGCTCTTCAATGTTCAAAATTACATCGAATCTCTGCTTCGAACATTGTTAGACTCATTCTCTCCTTTTTTTCTATGACTATGTGATCTCGAGATTGTTATGCGTTCTCTGCACATCTCATGATTTATTTTGTGCATAAGATGTATCATATCTTGGGTTTTATTGCGGTTAAATACTATATGCATTAGATTAGTTCATTGATTTTAAGTGCTTGAGGTTCATACATCGTAAGACTGACACACACACACACACACACACACACACACACACACACACACACACTCTCTCTCTCTTTTCTCTTTCAGTGGCAAAAAGATTTGCAATGTTCAAAAGTATTGTGGTATATAGAAGATACTGAAAACATCTTTGTTTTGTCTGTTGACAGTCTTTCAACGCCGACATGGGAAAGCATACTTCTTCAATAAGGTATACGTTTTCTTCTTCAAGTTTGGTTTGGGTTTTCGCTAGCCATATTAAGGACAAACCAGAAGATCCTTTGGAAAATGCCAAAATGGGTATTTGATGGATGGGAATAGTTTACACGTTGTCACCAATATTGGATTTATGTGAACATATATAGTGAATGCGTATGCTGGAAAGAAGATAGGATGATGATGACATGGCTAGATATAAAAGAGTTCTTCTCTTTTTTTTCTGGTCAAGATAAAATCATTGACATCCAAGGGTTACTGAGTAACAATAGCTACGCCTAAGAGCTGTTTCAAATGGAGGCAGTTCATGCTTTTGCAGAGAGAGACTTTTTACTGTGTTTCTTTCTTAAACTTTTTGGGTGGCAAGAGAAAAAAGCACTGTGACTTGGCTGCTTTTCCTAAAGGACAAAGTATCAATGTTTGGGCCAAGGATAACGTTTTTGCAGTGAGGAAAGTTTGATGCTGCTTAAGCTGACGATGATCCATTCATGTTCTTTGGTAAGAAGTTGAGATCTATTAACTTAAAGTTTCTACTTTTCTGTAGGCTATGTATATGATCATGTAAAACTTGGGTCTAAACGATGACCCAAGTTTAACTTATATGCCGTATTCCGTATTCATGTAAAAGGCGGGTATTCTGTATAATCCACTAATATTAAATAAATAAAAAGTGTTAAATTAGTTTTTTTTGGATGGTTAAATAAATTTTGGTTTAGCAATTAACTGTTAAATTAGTTTTTTTTTTTTTTTTTTGGGGTCACATCTGTTAAATTAGGTTAAATGATAAATAACCAAAACAATTAACAGGTGGATTAGCCGGTTATTAGAACCAAATCCCTTTAAATACGATGGAAAGCTGTCTCCTTAGAAGGAGCGGCGCAAATGGCTGTACCATACTTGCTCACCAACCACCACTAAAACGCTATCTAGATAACATCCCTTAGCAATTCGCATTTCTCGTGTTTCGTACTCGGAATCAGTCAGGTAATTCGCATTTCTCGTTATGTTGAGCATGGTGTGACTTTAAAAGAATTGATGTTAAGAGTGTTGCGCTAATTTTACAAAGTGGTTTATTGCACGAGATATTGTTAAATTGCTGTTTGTTACATTGTTTCAATTTACAAATTTGGGTGTGTGCTACTCCCACTCGGGTTCTATGGTTTCAGATCTCCTCAGTCTTCGATGGAGCGTCTAGCTGATAATACGTTCACTTGGGTGATTAAGAACTTCTACTCGTTGCAATCTGAGAAAATCTATTCTGAGCAGTTCGTGATAGATGGCTGCAAATGGTAAGAAGACAACTTGTTTTGTAAATATATATATATATAATATTGGTTTCCGTTTTCATACCAAAACAAATAATGGTTTCCGTTAATTAATGTGACACAATCATTGTTTTTTTGTGGTTTTTGCTTGCAGGCGTCTTAAGGCCTTTCCCAAGGGAAATAAAGTTAGGGACTCTTTGTCTCTATACGTGGAAGTTGCTGATTATGAATCTTTGTCCTCTGGATGGAAAAGATACGCATACATTACTTTTGCTGTATTAAATGATACTGCGAAGAAATCAGAAGCGAAAGGTGATTCTTTTCAACGTCCCCTACTTTATGATTATTTTTATAAGATGAAGTAAAGAAACTTCTTTTATTTTTTTTTATTAGTGTGGGACTTGTACTGCTGCGAGATTCTAGTTATGTGTTTGTGAAATGCTTGTTTTGACTATTGTTCTATGATCTTTCGTGGCTTTACAGTAACAGCTAACTGGTTTGACCGTAAGACACCAGACTGGGGTTTTAGACGGATGTTTCCCATTTGCAGACTTAAGTCAAAGAAAGGTGGGTTTCTAGTGAACGGAGAAGTTATCAAGATTGTTGCGGTCATACAGGTCATCGACGTTATTGGGAATGTAGATGTACCAGAGGCATGCAAAATTTGTCTGAAGATCAACGATATTCATGAAATTGATGATGGTGCAGAGCCTAGTGATTTTCTTCCAGCAGATTCGGTGGATATTAATGGGTTTCAAATCCTTGCGTCACAGGTAAGAAACTAAGAAAGATGCAAACTTTGTCTAAACATTTTATTATTTTCTATATCATCAGCTCCTTTTTGACTTCTTTTTTTTTGTTGATTTTGGATATGGTTTTCTGTTTTTTTCTTTTTTAATTACTTCTGATTTAACAGTAAAACACCTTTACATATGTGGAAGATGAATGAATATCTACATCTTAAAAGTCACTAACTATACTGTCAGTTTCTGGCTATGCATGCATAAATATTGGTTTGTTTAATTTTACTTTATTCTTCCCTTTTTTCACTGGCAGGCGGATTTAGCGAGGCGTGTCTTTAAAACACACCCAGAGACTGCAGTAGAATGCCGTACGAAGAACCAAGAGCTGAGAACATCTTACATGAATGCCCTCCTCAGCCTAATCAAGTTGCTCTACAAACGGCATCAGGGACACTCCGAAGATGATCTGACTGACGCGGAAGCTGCTCTGACATACATGAAAAGCGTAGGGTTTAAGGTAGATTGGCTGGAGAAGAGATTTGATAAGGCAAAAGAAAACGAGAAGAAATGTGCCCGTGTGTGTGAAATGGAGCAGCAGCTGCATGACTTGGAGAAGAAGTGTGAAGACCTAAAAACTCAGCTGAATAAAGAGAAAGCAGAAATTGTGGAAGCCACAGCCCCTGATCTCTCTTTCAATGATGTTATTTGATGACTTTGAGTTCTTATAGTTTGGTTCCGTTGGATCGATTGCGTCTTGGTTTTGAAAGAGAGCGTCTTCTGCTTGAGACTTTTGTTTTTTGTTACCTAGCTTGAGACTTTTGGTAGTCAGATATTTCCAGATTTTTTATCAATAAAGTATTTTGTGGTTGAAGACTCTTTAGGCTAATTATCTTTAGGTGTCTAAACAGAGTATTGTGTCTTTGCCTAAATTAGTAGCTAGACGTGTGATGACATTAATATTCATATGTTATTAATTATGACCATAGTATTATTATTACTCATTTGCTTAGCTCCTCAGGAGCTCACAGAGGTGGAAATAAGAGATGCAGAGAAGATGCTTTTGGAACTGGTAGAGGTAGGTTTCGAGTTGGACTGGTTGAAGAGGAAGCTTGAGGAGCTTTGCGTGAAGAAGAAGAAAATGGAAGCACGTGGGGCCCGCGTGAGAGAACTGGACAGAACAGAGACAGATGTTGCTTGCGCTTGAAGCCGAACTGAAGAACGAAGAGAAAGAGGCTGTTTCCGACAGTGCTCGACTTGGTTTTGATGACGTTGTTTGATTTGAATGAAACTCACCAACTTTTTNAAAAAAAAAAAAAAAAAACAAATATCACTCATTGGGTTACTCAGCAATGCTTCCCCTTACATTATCCAAATTATGTAACCGGATGGTTAAATAAATTTTGGTTTAGCAATTAACTGATAAATTAGGTCAAATGATAAACCAAAACAATTTACAGGTGGATTAGCCGGTTATTAGAACCAAATCCCTTTAAATACGATGAAAACCTGTCTCCTTAGAAGGAGCGGCGCAAATGGGTGTTCCATACTCGCTCAACAACCACCACTAAAAACCATATCTAGCTAACACCCATTAGCAATTCGCATTTCTCGTGTTACGTACTGGGAATCAGTCAGGTAACGATCTTTCTAGTCTTTGATTTTTGTTTTCTGGAGCCTATTCGAGCATGCATGGTGTAACTTTGAAAAAAAATAATGTTAAGAATGTTAATGCGCTAGTTTTACAAGTGGATTATGGCACGAGATTGTTGTTTGTTTCATTGTTTCAATTTACAAACTTGGGTGTGTGCCACTCGGGTTCTAGGGTTTCGAGCATGGTGTAACTTTGAAAAAAAAAAAATGTTAAGAATGTTAAAGCGCTAGTTTTACAAGTGGATTATGGTACGAGATTGTTGTTTGTTTCATTGTTCCAATTTACAAACTTGGGTGTGTGCCACTCGGGTTTCTAGGGTTTCGGCTCTCGTCAGTCTTCGATGGGGAGTCTAGTTGATAACAAGTTCACTTGGGTGATTAAGGACTTCCCCTCTCTGGAAATATCTGAGAAAATCTATTCTGATCAGTTCGTGATAGATGGCTGCAAATGGTAACAAGAGATCTTTGTTTTCTCTATATATCGCATTACATTCAATTTAGGTTTAATGAATGTGACACAAATGCAATCATTGTTTTGTATGGTACTTTTTTGCTTGCAGGCGTCTTAAGGCCATTCCCCAAAGAAATGAAGCGTACTGTTTGTCTCTGTACCTAGAAGTTGCTGATTTTGAATCCTTGCCTTCTGGATGGAAAAGAAACGCTTACTTTTCTTTAGCTGTAGAAAATCAATTTGTGGACAGAATCTCGGTACACAGAGGTGATTCTTTTTATACGTCCCCTACTTATTTTTATAAAGATGGGAGTAAAATAAACCTTTTTTTTTTTTCTATTAGTGTGGGAATTGGCTATTGCGAAATTCTATCTATGTGTTTTGTGAAATGCTTGTTGTGACTATTGTTCTATCTTTCGTGGCTTTACAGTAACAGATCACTGGTTTGACCAGACGGAACCAGACTTTGGTTGTACGCACATGCTTCCCCTTAGCAGACTTGAGGCCATAAGAAAAGGGTTTCTGATGAACGGAGAAGTATGGATTGTTGCGGTGGTAGAGGTTGATGAGGTTATTGGGAAATTAGATGTTCCAAAGGAATCCGAGGAGGTAACCCAAACTCTGAGAAACCTAATGATCAATGATGATGGTGCATCGTCGAGTGGTATGCTTAAGGAAACTCCAGCAGATTGGGTGGATGTTAATGGGTTCCAAATTTTTTCTCCACAGGTAAGAAACTAAAGAAAGATGCAAACATAGTTCTGTTTTAACATTTTAGAAATTTCAATATCATCAGAAAAAATGAAAATATACCTTCAGTTTTTGGCTACGTATAAATATAGCTTTTACTTTATTTATCCTTTTTTTTCACTCGCAGGTGGATTGTGCGAGGCGTGTCTTCGAAGCACACCCAGAGATTGCATTGGAATGTCGTACGAAGGACCAAGAGCGGAGAACATCTTACATGAATGTCCTCCTCGGCCTTATCAAGATGCTCGAAAAATGGCCTCAGGCACACTCCGAAGATGATCTGTCTTATGCAGAAGCTGCTCTGGCATACATGAAAAGCGTTGGGTTTAAGTTGGATTGGCTGGACAAGAAACTTGAAGAAGTAAAAGAAAAAAATGTGGAAATGTGACCGTTCGCGTGAAATGCGACAACAGCTGATTCGTGAGGATAAACGTGACTTATATTGTATTTAAGTCTTCAGATCCCGCAACGTTTTCATTAAAACTGGGACCTCCATTTCCTTTCTCCAAACCAAGTTTTTGGTTCTTATTATTAATTTTTTTTATCAAGTTTATGTTAACAATTTTTGTGTTGGATGTTAAGTTTTTCTTCTTTCATTGGTAGAATCTTTTATAGGGTTCTTAGAAAAAAAATTAAATTTTTCAAAATCTATAATTTTAAACATAATACATAAAAAAATAAAATATATTGCATTAATAATTTTTGAAACATTAAAAAAGAGACAAACATTTGAAATATAAATTTGCAAACTAAAACACAAAATAACTAATCTTCATTTGTGTCAAATTTATGCCATATATGCTCAACCAAATCCACTTTTAATTGTTGATGCCATTATATTGTCGAGATTTGTATGCATATTGTTAAATACCGTAGAATCCACTTGTGAAGTTCTGCTTCTTTCTCCTTGTTCGAATTCCGATACATTGAAATGAGTGTATCTATCACGTTAGTCTTCAACTATTATATTGTGCACTATGACACATGCTTTCATAGTTTTTTCAACTTTTGCCATATTGCAAAAAAAGAGTTGGGTTTTTTTACAATGACAAATCAAGACCAAAGCACGTTTTTGAGTGTTCAGTGTCAGCCTCACCCCTCCTTCTTTTTGAGCTTCCACCAGTTTTGGTATTAAACGAAGCACATAATTTCTGGTCATTACGAAGCTCTTTCCAAGCATGCTCAACATCGTTGTGGAAGAACTGGTGAGCCATCTTCAGGGTATCGTTGTCATTTTGGCCACTGGTTGTCTGAGTTGTTGCAGCCTCATAGGCCCCAACAAACTTGCAGACCTGGTCGTTTATCTTCTGCCACCTCTGCTTACAAAGACTCTGCTCTCGCGGTGGAAGACCAGCAAGCTTAGGGCTTGGGGCGAAGAAGCTATCTTGCTGACTTTGTAAAAAATCTACATAGCTGGGTCTGTAACTAAATGGGTTTCGTGGAATCCATTTCCAGATGAAAGAGAAGGATACAGAAAAGAAAAGGAAACGAAAAAGAGAAGTAAATGGAAAAGAAAAGGAAAGGCAAAGGAAACGGAAAGAGAATGGAGAAGGTAGTTGCTGTGTTCGAAGATATCAAGTTCTTGGTTAGATCGAAAGGTAAAGCATTCAATGGTAACACAAAACACACATCTTTATACAACTCATGAATGACCTACAACCACACTAATCTAGTCGCATTAAAGAGAGAATAATTACGAATGGATTTTTGAAAGTGATAATTAATTAGAACAAGACAGTGACTTTCTTTCCATACAAGACCTATAACCACACTAATCTAATCACATTAAAGTAACCTAAACATCTACTTAGTTACCAAACCAAACAGAACAATATATCTATGTACTTTCCAGAGAAAAAGAAACCCTAACTAAGCAAAGAAACCAGATAGCTCTTAAAATTCATTCAATCAAAAGGCATCCATAAGCATAACCAAAATCTTTTACAATTTAGACAAGACAAAAGATTTCATAATGATAAAGCATTTAAGCAATGAAACGAAAATCAATTTCACATACCTTCAGTCAAATATAAATACATCAGATAGTTAACACACTCGTCATTATACTATCAACTAACACCACCGTAAATGACTCAGAGAACAATTAAGATATCACATATAACACGACCAATAGACGCAAACATATACTCAAACCAAAAGCAATATCACAATGTAAATGGATCTTTGATGGTATAGCCTTCCATTTTGCTGCACAGCACGCCTCATAGCTTATGCTACCACCAATCAATGAGCCTTGCACCTAACCATGGAAATACAAATAAGATGTCAAAACCAAATCAAATTAAGAATCAAATGTTAAGATGTAAACATCAAATACTTCATCAAGTTTTTCTTCCTATAATCCATTTAGTTAAAACCATGTTGGTGGTAAGATCACAGCCACCCCAAACATAAGAACCTAAAATCGAATCACAAGAGAAAATAAAGAGATTTTTTATGATGGGCTCGTGAACAAAACCTATACTTAAACCAATGTAATGCAGATCAATAATTTCGACGATCGATGAAAAGGCCTATACATAGATCAAACATAAACCTAAACTTGCACACAAGCAAGAAAACAATAAAAACTTTCGGAAACCATTACAAAAACACGAAATTTGCGGAAACCATTACATAAACTTTTTATCGATAATTAAGCTCGCTCTCATATATTGGTGCGTACAACATATGTTGGCACGTATACTATAAACATTATTATATTTTGGTGTACAATGGTTCGTACACTAATATTGGCGCGTACACCATATACTAACGCATATATTTTTTTGTGTACACCATATATTGGCGCGTACACTATAAATATTAATACATTTTGGTGTATGCACATTGTATTTTGGTGGTTCGTACAGTGGTATACGTAAACTTATTATAAATCGTGTTAATATTGTCCGATTTGAAAAATTTAAATTAAATTTGTACAAAAAAATGTTTCTTTCATGAAAGACCTCCTTTTTTTCTTCTCACATTCTCTCTCTTCTCTGCCTATCTCTCTCTACAATTTGTCACCCAAGTTTCTCTCTTCATATCTCTAACACACAAACTAAAAACGTCCACACCAAACCACATCTACCTTTTCTTTCCTATTTTACCAATTGAAACATTACCCACCCACACCTATAATTATAAACATAAAACTACCTTTTTCCGAAGAAACCCATACTATATTTTGTTTCAGGTATCAAACTGGATTAACATGAATCATTCATTATTTTTTCTCTTTTCAGGGTTCAGTTCAAGGCTTAGATGTGGCTGAGCCCATCACATAAAATTAGTTAGGCCCAAAGTATAATACGCGCCGTTTTGAAGTCTCACAAAAAAAAAAAGAAAAAAAAAAAACAGACTAATCATCATCACTCACTCACAATGATGGCGTCTCAAAAAGCAAAAACATGAACAGCTTCTTCAATCCCAGTAGACCAAGCCCGCGGCCATGGCCGAACAGGAAGAAGCAAACCAACAAATCTGCCATATGTATTTTCTCCGTCTCTCTACTCGCTGTTCTCTTCGTATTGGTCTTCTTCATCACTTGGTCGGAGATACCCAAATCCGTCTTCTCCATCTCTGCATTTTCCGGATCCGTCCAATTCCCTCAGTGCAGATCCGAGATACTATCTCACACTCTTCTAGGGCAGAGGTTTCTCTGGTACGCTCCCCACAGCGGATTCAGCAATCAGCTTTCGGAATTTAAGAACGCGGTTCTGATGGCGGGAATTCTCAACCGGACCGTGATCGTTCCTCCGGTTCTGGATCATCACGCCGTCGCTCTCGGTAGCTGCCCGAAATTTAGGGTTTTGAGCCCCAGCGAGATACGGGTCTCAGTTTGGAACCATTCTATTGAGCTTCTTAGAACTGGCAGGTCAAACCCACTTGCCAATTCTTTCATCTAGAAGATCTGATTTAGTAAAAAATTTTGACGAATGTTGGTGTTTACAGGTACGTTTCGATGGCTGATATTGTAGACATATCGTCGCTGGTATCTTCTTCGGCTGTTCGAGTGATTGATCTCAGGTACTTCGCATCTCTACTGTGTGGTGTTGACTTGGAGACTCTATGCGCTGGTGAATTAGCAGAACAGTCTCAGGCTTACGAATCCCTGAAACAGTGTGGCTACTTGTTATCGGGAGTCCGTGGTAATGTAGATAAATGTTTGTACGCTGTGGATGAAGACTGCAGAACCACCGTTTGGACGTATAGTAAGAAGGGAGATTCCCATGGAAGGTTAGATTCCTTCCAGCCCGATGAGAAGCTCAAGAAGAAGAAGCAGAAGAAAATGGCCTACGTGAGAAGGCGGCGAGATGTGTATAAGAGTCTTGGACATGGCACAGAAGCTGAGTCTGCAGCCGTTTTGGCGTTTGGGAGCCTCTTCACGGCTCCATACAAAGGCTCTGAGTCGTATATCGATTTCCATAGGTCTTCAGAGATAAAGCCTTTGATTGAGAAGGTCGATTTCCTTCCTTTTGTTCGAGAGGTGATGAGCGCGGGAAAGAAATTTGCCTCGGGAACCATCAAGGCGCCGTTTCTTTGCGCGCAGCTTAGACTGCTAGATGGCCAGTTCAAGAACCACAGGGAGAGCACGTTCATGGGTTTAAACCAGAAGTTGGAGTCTTTGAGGGTAAAGAATCTTGGTCCAGTTCATGTGTTTGTGATGACGGACCTTCCTGAAAGTAACTGGACCGGGACTTACTTGGGTGATTTGTCCAAGAACTCAACAGATATTAAGATACACTTGCTGAGGGAACAAGATGAACTAGTGTTGCGAACGCAACAGGAGCTTGCTTCTGCTGGCCACGGCCAGAAATTTGGGTCTATTCCGATGAGTCTTGCTAGTATCAAGAAGATGCAGAGCCATTGTTCTCCTCGTAGGTTATCCAATGTGCAGCTTTACTTGGAGGAAGCTGTTTGCAGCTGTGCGTCACTGGGTTTCGTTGGCACTGCAGGCTCTACAATAGCTGATAGCGTAGAGAAGATGAGGAAACTCAATGCTTGTAGCAGTTGAAGCATTTGGTTAAGTTTTGCCCGGTAGGGATAGATTTGTCATCTGTCTCCACTTTGAGGTTTTGCTGATGAAAACAGGCTTTGGGTTTTCTTTTTGGATCGTTTTGTATTGTTAGGTTCTTTATAGAAGAAAGCCACTCAGTTATTCGCATAACAAATTGGCTCAAGCTAAACAAGCCTGAGATGAGTGTTGCAGCTTTTGCGAGTTTTGTTTGTAATCCTTGTATTGATTGAACCGGTTTTGTACCAAAAATCGCGGAAGTGGTTTGGTTGAGAATGGGTTTTAATCATATTAAACCAGATTAAGAATTTTGTACGTGTATATTGTGACCAATGACATCTCTCCACGTTAACAGAGTCAATGCAAAAGGAAAACGTGGATCTGCATTTTGTGACCAATAAGATCTCTCCACGTAAGCGAATCCACGCGTAGCTAGTGTAAGGCCGAGCTGAGCGAATTTAATCGTTCGTCTGTGTAGGTGCCGTCGGTCACATCCACCGCGAACATTTCTATCGGATTTTGAGATAATACGGCGGAGGTTTCCACTGTGTTATATTGGCTATTTGGATCTGCGATCTGATCGCTTCGCATCGATTGATTTCGTATCGAATTGGTGTGGAGAGATTCTGTTGAATTTTTGGATTCTTCGGTATCACTGTGTTGATTTTGTCTGCAGAAGAAGATCTTTCGCGGCCATGGCTGCTCCGTTTTTCTCAACTCCATTTCAGCCTTACGTCTATCAGGTTTTCTTCTATCTTCATTCTCCCCTCTAAGATTTGTGTTTCTATTTTGGGTTTGTCACTGTCGATTGTCGAGAAGGGTGTTGTTCGAATATATACTTATTCGCGAATTTTGGGATCCTTCCATGTAGATGTTGAGGAAATGTGGTGTTTTATTCATTTCGTTTTCGTTACGCGATTCAACCTATTTCAGTTTTCATGAAAAGGAGAATAGTTGTGAAATGCTAAGAAGCTATCACAATATTAGTGAGAGAATTCACCAGTCTCCAGAGTTTAATAAGAATATATCGTTGATCTCTCCAATTTGTGTGTAAGGGTGTATCTCACAAGTTGTTCATTCATGTCATGCAGAGTCAAGAAGATACAATTACACCTTTCCAAATTCTTGGTGGTGAAGCACAAGTTGTTCAGGTAGGTCGACATTTTGTGTTTTTTTAGGTAGTTTTGTGGTTATATGCCTTATCCTCAAGTTTTCTGACCATTGGATTGTTTTGTTGACAGATAATGTTAAAACCACAGGAAAAGGTCATTGCCAAGCCTGGTAATTTCCAGTCTCTCTAAATTCGCCAGAATGGTCTTCTCTCCTTGATTCAACTTTTGCAAGACTTGTTGAGTTGAAATGTAAAATGTGTATGGGAACTGATTTGGTGATGTAGGTTCCATGTGCTACATGTCTGGCTCCATTGAGATGGAGAATACTTATACCCCTGAACAAGAAATTGGAGTTGTACAATGGATTTTAGGCAAGAGTGTTAGCAGTGTAGCTCTTCGCAACACCGGGCAAAACGATGGATTCGTCGGTATTGCCGCACCTTCTTTGGCAAGGATTCTTCCGGTTGGTGATTCTAGCTTGCCATAATCTTCTTCCGTATTACCAAGTAGCATGCTTAATATACAATCCTGGTCTCATTCGTATGTGTTTTGGTTATTTCCGTGAAAGGTTGATTTGGCAATGTTTGGTGGGGAAATACTATGCCAGGTAGAGCTAATGAACGAGAAACTCTGTCTTCGTATGTAAATGCTAAGCTTTCAGCTTTTTGCTCCCCCATTCAGTGACGTGACATTTTCTTCTTGTTGTGTGTGTAGCCAGATGCATTTCTCTGTTCTGTCCATGATGTGAAGGTCATAAACACTGTTTTCCAGAGACATAGAGCTAGAAACATTGCTGCAGCTGGCGCTGAGGTAAGGCAAACATTACATAGCATTCACTCAAAACTTAAGAGTTATATCCTTTCCTAGTTACTTCTGTGTAGATGCCACTATGTGAAAATTTGTATACGTCTTCCTTTTAACTCACAGGGGGTTCTGAGACAAAGGCTGTCTGGCCAGGGTCTCGCTTTTATTATCGCCGGTGGCTCTGGTATGCAATTTCGGCTTATGTTAACATGTTCTTCTCTCAGTTTAGACCTTTTATCTCCAAAAAAAAGAAACTGATCCTACTCCATTTTGCTTCATAAGTTGTACAGAAAATCCTGGAGGTGGGTGAAGTTCTCACCATTGATGTTGCTTGCATTGCCGCTCTCACTCCCTCGATCAATTTTCAAATCAAATACCATGCAGCATCTGTAAGACGGGCTGTGTTCGGGGTACGTTTCATTTTATTTTTTTTCCTTTTCCATGTCTAGATCTTTACTTTTGTACAACTTGCCAATATAAATCCATCTCACGTCTCTACAATCTTTTATATTTTATCCAAAAAGGGTGATAACGTAGTAACAGCGACCCTGACGGGACCAGGCATTGTGTTCATCCAAAGTTTGCCGTTTCATCGGTTCTCCCAGCGAATCGCAAGGTTAAAGGATCGATCTCTCTCCTTTTGGGTATAACTATGGCTTTAATTGTATTAAGGAAGAACTAATCAAATTAGACTAAAAAGAAAGCTTTTTTTTTGGGTATTTTTACAGGTCGGTGACTTCCCCAAACATGAGAGAAAATCCAAGATTAATGGTTCAGATAGGATTATTCATATTCCTTGCATACGTTGTGATTGCATCTTCTTTGATCCTTACCGAAATGTGAAACAGAGTAGTGTTGTTGCAGTAGATTGGACATGTAAGGAAATTTTTGTTTTGTGCTTGTTAGTGGATGTTTGACGGAAACAAAAACTGTGTTAAAGAAAGAAGGCAATGAGTAATAGTTGATCAGGCTTTGGGAAAATACTACATAACATTAGGATAGCATAGCAGGTAAAAGTTCGGATCGGGGAAGGTTTCACTTAAATATTCCTCAAGAGTTTTACACTTTACTTGGTCCTGCATCTCTTAGTATTTTGAAAACTCACCAAAAGATACCACTATCAGTCTATCAGTTCGCCATTTTGGTCATAGTTAGAAAAATAAATGTTGTCAATTTGTTCTTTAGTTTAGTACAAAACTTATTAGATCTCCTTATTTACAGTATATAGGTGTGCAAAATACTTTAACCAATTAGAGTTTCTACGTTTCTATTCTACTGCTTAAAATTGGAACAAGCTGCTAAAACCATATGGATTAGATATTTCAATCTATGTTTGACAATATTTTGACGGAAAATCAACATTAATAGTTACCGTATCATTTTCATTAATTCTTGTCACTGCTATTTGAGCATTTGCAGCCACTGCCACCAGCACAACTATACATGCATCAAACCAATTATTTGAGTCATTGTTTGTTCATACCTACTTTGGAATAATTGAGCCGTATCTACGATCTTTTTCCCGTTCATTAGACATTTTATTTTATTTTATTTTTATTTTCTTATAGATAGACTAACTCTTTTTCTTTATCTAACTGCCGGTCATTACTTTTTAGACGGAAGCAAGAGTAGTAACAAGAAAAAACATAAACAAACTTGTATTTTATTACGTATCGTTGTTACGATTTGCCATTGAAAAACCTGCAAATCTCAATCTCACAATCTCAGTTCACAGAACCTCTTTCTCTCGCACAAGAATCAAAAACAGAGCAAGCAAAAAAAGTAAAGAACACAAAGAGTTTGTTCACCCAGTTCAACCTAGTCGATGTGACTAAGCCTACGTCTGGGGCGATTCAGTCCGGCAATCCACTAATCAAAAGAAGAGTACAGCTCAATAACAGAGCAAGAGCATCAATGGATGTTAAGGAACTCCAATTGATTTGTTACAACAACTTAAAGAAGAAGAAGAAGACAAAAGCCTTAAGTATTTAAACACCTAAATACTTTGACGGCGTCTCTATTCGCGACTAGAGAGGAACCACCTAGGTCTTCTTCTACAATCTCCGGTTCAAATCAACAATCCCAAACCGGTTGTACTCGATTTCAATTCCTCCGGTTTACACCAAACCTGAAAACTGAATCATATAACCACAACACTCCACCTTAATTCAAGTTTTTCTTCTCTTAGTGAATTGCACTACTTGGATTTAACCTCGGCATGAAGATATGTCATCTTCACTCGAGTAGCCTCAGAAAATCTAAGGCTTCCTCAAACCTACAAACCGGAATGCTTTTTGTAAGCATGTCCGCTGGATTTTTTGATGTATGAATCTTACTCACTTCAACTTCACCTTCTTCAATCACATCTCTGATGAAGTTATACTTTGTAGCCACATGCTTTGTCCTTTCATGAAATGTATTTTTTTGGACAAATAAATAGCCGACTAAGAATCGCACCATATCGAAGCTTTTGCTGGTTTTAAACCCATGTCATCCAACAAGCCATGAATCCACATAGCTTATTTCACAGGCTTCGTTAGTGCAACATACTCAGCTTCTGTGTTTGACGAAGCAGCTGTGTGCTGTAGACTTGATTTCCAGCTCACTGTATTCCCACCAACCGTGAAAACATAACCCGTGATTGACCTTCTTCTTTCAAGATCCGCTGCATAATCAGAATCACTGAAACCCTGCACACTGAAATATTTACCCTTTGTATACACCTAATTCATCCCAACTGAGCCTTTAAGATACCTCAATAACCACTTAACAGATTCCCAATGTATGTCTCCTGGTTTACTCATAAACCTGCTAACAAGACCAACAACATAAGCGATATCTGGATGTGTCCCAACCATTGCATAAATAATGCTGCCTACTGCACTGTTGTATGGTACCAACTCTGTATCGACACACTCACTATCATCTTGAACCGAAGACAACTTGAAATGTGCATCAATGGGTGTGCTCACAACCTTAGCTTCACCCATATTAAACCTTTGGATTACTTTCTTCAAGTACCCAGATTGAGATAAGCATAGAGTACCTTCTTTTCTGTTTCTTGTAATGTCTATGCCTAAGATTCTGCTTGCTGCTCCCAAATCCTTCATCTCAAATTCTCGACTCAACTAAGCCTTTAGCTTATTCACTTCTGTCATACTCTTTGCAGCCAAGAGCATATAATCTACATACAACAGCAAATAGATAAAGTCTTCATCACCTACTTCCTTCACGTAGACACATGAGTTATGTCTACTGCGAGTGAACTTTTGGCTCATCATAAACGCATTGAACTTCTTATTCCATTTCCTTGGAGCTTGCTTTAACCCATAGAGCGACTTCTTCAGCAAACACACTTGATCTTTCTTTGGATCAACCACAAAACCTTATGGCTGTTCCATGTAAAGTTCTTCTTCAAGTTCACCATGCAGAAATGCTGTTTTGACATCCATCTGCTCCAGCTCTAAGTCTTCTTTAACCACCAATGACATCAGCATGTGTATGGAGAGATGTTTAACTACTGGTGCAAACACCTCTTGATAGTCAATTCCCTCTTTCTGCATAAAATCTCTAGCAACAACTGTTGCATTATACCTTTCTAATTCGATGTTAGGAATACCAGGCTTCAGTCTATATAACCACCTGATGCCTATGACCTTATTGTCTTTAGGTAGATCAACAATAACCTATGTTCCGCTCTTCCATAGCGACTCCATCTTATCTGTCATACCACCATTCCATTTAACCCAATTTTTATCTCTTCTGGCTTCATGATAGCAGCTTGGCTCCTCTTAAGTTACAAATTCAGCTGTGAGAAGAGCAAATGCAACTTCAGAGTAATCCGAAAAACTTTTCTGGTGGCTTAGGTTGTCTTCTAACTCTATCTCTTGCTAATTGATAGTTTGTTAGATCAATAGCATCAATAGAGGCGTCTTCTGTCACAGCTTCATCAGACTCAGAGCCGCTTGCATTTTCTTGAGCTGCTCCACATGCGTCTGAGCTTTCTGTAATATGTTCATCTTGAACATCATCATCATTATCTTCATCCTCTATCCTGATAAACGTCTTTGTTGAGACTTTTGGAACCTGTTTATCCTTAGTAGTTGATGCTTGATTCTCTCCAGACTTCAGATCTTTGAAGACCATATTCTCATGAAACACCACGTTCCTGCTGATCACATTTTTCTTCATTCAACAACCAGATCTTGTAACCTTTTGTCCCTAGAGGATATCCCAGAAATACACCTTTCAAAGCTCTTGGCTTCAGCTTTCACTGATCTATGTGCACATAAGCCATTGATCCAAACCTTCTCAAATGCTTGTAACATGGTTTCCTGTTCAGCCATAACTATTCTGGAACATTGTGATCAATAGCAGAACAGGGAGATCGATTCACCAAATATGCTGCAGTTGCAGCAGCTTCAGCCCAAAACGATTCACCAAGACCTGATTCATCTAACAAACATCTGACCTTCTCCATTATGGTCCTGTTCATGCTTTCTGCAATGCCATTCTGCTGTGGCGTGTAATTATTTGTTCTGTGACGCTCAATGCCAAACTTCTTGCAGTAATCCTTGAATCTTGAGTTACAGAACTCTAGCCCGTTGTCAGTCCTCAACACCTTTACCTTCTTGTTTACAGTAGGTTATTGACTCCGGTTGCACGTATCACATGACGTCCCGAAGAGATTGGTTCTCGGGTTTCAATGAGAACATAAGTACGACGATTCTCCTTGGTGATGATCATACTGTCGAAGCAAAATGGTGTGGATCTATAAAGGTGAAGACAAATGGAGGGTCCATCAAAGTGTTAAAGAACGTGAGGTATGTTCCATATCTGAGGAGAAACTTAATCTCTACTGGTACCCTTGACAGCTTAGGATACACACACGAATGTGGAAATGGTGCAGTAAAATTCTATAAGAACAATAAGTTGGCTCTGCGTGGAATATTGCAAAACTGATTGTACATTAATTCTTGATGGAAGGACTATGTTGGGAGAAAATTGCAACGTAGAGAGCTCAAATGACAAGACGAGTTTATGGCATAGTAGACTTGGGTATTTGAGCATAAACAACATGAAGACTCTCAGCAGTAAAGGTCTGATCGAGAAGAAAGATATTAAAGACCTTACGTTCTGTGAGCACTACATAATGGGAAAATCAAAGAAGTTGAGCTTTAATGTGGGAAGACACATTACAGAAGATGTCCTCGGCTATGTTCATGCAGACTTATGGGGATCTCCAAATGTCACTCCTTCACTCTCAGGTAAACAATATTTTCTCTATATTATCGATGACAAAACGAGAAAAGTATGGTTGATGTTTCTCAGGACTAAAGATGAAACTTTTGAGAATTTCTGTGAGTGGAAGGATCTTGTTGAAACATCAACCACAGTTTTCTCGTTTTAGTAATCATTGAATCTTGAGTTACAGAACTCTAGCCCACAATGTCCATACAATTCAAGACAATTATCACAATTCTAAATTTCACTCAACTCTTGAATAATTAATACAACTTCATTCATACAAACCTATCTATACAAATTCATCCATACAAACATATCCATACAACACGTGTGTGGATGATCTGATGTGTATGCTTTACAAATGATATCGTGATTATGTTTTCCAGAAATAAAAAACCTCATCCACTTGGATACACCGCCGTGAACAAACAAATCCCAAACATGTAGACTTCTTGTACAATGACTTCCGTCTACAAACCTCGTATACCATGTACAAGTGTCTGTGGACAAAACTACCGATTTTGCTTTGTGTTCATGCATGTGCCAGCGTGGATGCAGTTAGAGACACATGGATTTCCAAGATTCAAACAAAACAAGATGGGCTATCTACATGGATAGCCATTTGTGGACGACACTAGCATTGACATATATGTTTATTAAAGAAAAAATAGATGATAGTTGTGACATAGCTAGCCACTTGGACGAAAACCACATTGATAGATACGGTTATGCAAGAATCAGTGGATGAAAGCAGTGTACTATACTAAAAAAATGAATAACTAACCACATGGATGCAGAAACTAGATCGCAAGTGGACACGACTGCGTGGACATCTAGATGTGGACACGACCGCATGGACATTTTTGTGGATAGTTACCCTTCCACGAATTGATAGGCAGTGTACATTACTAATACATAACACATGTAATCGGTGGTCAGACATCTTTGACCATAAAGTCTTAAGAAAAGAAAAAGTATTATATTACATAGTAATAGATACAACTATCCACATGTATGTGAAAGAGTGGATAGTTTGGGCATGGACATTGGTAGTATATCATACATATATGTTTGTGGACAATGCAGTCGTGTCCACATCTAGATGTCCACGAAGTCGTGTCCACTTGTGATCTAGTTTTCGCACCCATGTGGTTAGTTATTCATAAAAATATGGTATACTGCTTTCATCCACTAATTCTTACATAACCGTATCTATCCATGTGTTCTTCGTCCAAGTGACTAGCTATGTCACAACTATCATCAATTAATTCTTTAATAAACATATATCTCCATGCTAGTGTCGTCCCCGAAGGGCTATCCATGTAGATAGCCCATAAAATTGTTTTGATTATGAGAAGAATCTTAGAAATCGCATTCATGCTAGTGTCATCCACGAAATTGCATCCATGTGTCTCTAATATTTGCTACTCCTTCAAATTGTTTTTCTCCCCTTGATTTCAGAACTGGCACAAGCAGCGGTTTCAACCTGCAGAAAAAAAAGACAAACAGGTTCATCCAAATATCATATTTTTGGAAAAGAAAAAAAATTATGGCAATTGAAATTATCCTTTATGCAACTCCACCGACTTCGATCTGTACCACAAGAGTCATTGCAGCTTCACGAAACACCGGCATACTCCACTAAAGAAGGTAACTCTTTCTTCCCCAATCTTATTCTTCGAAGATTCGATAATCGATAAGCTGACGGAGAAAGTTGGGTGGGAAGCTTATTTTATCCACGTTCAGCTGTCCATGTAATGTTGACCACATGTGGTTGGCCATCCATGACGTGCAGAATGCGATGGCAATAACTTTCGTCCGAAGTTTCCACAACCGCCTGTACATATGTTCGCTTCTTGCTTGAACATGAGTATTTCGCTTCTTGATGCAACATCAGTTATCCACAACCACATGTACATATGTTCGCCTCTATGCTTCGTATCCATGCTGCCACATGCATGAACACAAAGCGACATCAGTAGTTTTGTCCACAGAAACCTGTACATGGTAGACGAGGTAATCCTAATTGTGGATGGAAGTCATTGTACAAGAGGTCTACATGTTTATGATTTGTCTGTCCACGGCGGTGTATCCAAGTGGATGTGGTTTGTTTGCTTGGCACTGTGTGTAGACGTAGGGGTGTGTTTTAGAGAAGGTGTGAAGCGGCGATAGCCACTGGAGAGCGAAGGCGGAAGGCGAAGTGGAGTAGACAACCAACACTGACGATTGACCAAAGCAGACTACGATTACTTCGGTGCCTCGGATTCGATCCGGTTCAGCGGAGACGGAAAAAGGAAGTCGCTCGAGAGTTTGAGGATCAAGGATCGTATCCATGGAGATGCATCGGGAATCAAGAGATAGGATGCCAGAGAAAGCGAAAGGAAAGACAGAGGAGAGAGAAGGTCCAAAAAAGAAGAAGAAGAAGAAGATAAAGCGTAAGCCATGGTGGAGAGAGAAGAAGGACAATATTGTCTTTAAATTTTTCGAAAACAACCCAAAGTCACCTAAACTTATAAGGTACCTTTTTTGTTACTTTGAAAGTGCAAAGTGCCTTTCACTGTAAATCACTCTTTTGAGAAAATTACACACATAGGCATTTTGAGAGAATGTTATAACAACCAAAGGCACTTTGTGCTCTTTGGTGACTTTGTCCACTTTTCAAGATACTTTTACATGAGTAAAAGACAATAATCTCCTCAGCTAAAATAAACTCATCTTCCACCATCACTTCCCCCAATCTCTCTCCTCACCTCATCTAATCGTCTTCTTTCACGCCTCCACCACCGTCTTCTTTAATCACTTCCCATCGTCTTCTATTTCAAATCTGAATCTATGCTTAGATATTTAAAGATATATATGGGTTTTTCTATTTTATCATCGCTGGATCTATTGATTCCTTCCTTGTTTTCCTTGGATTTTATCACTATTCTAAAGTTAGCTTCACTTTTTCCATTTAAAACTAGTCAGAGTTTATTATGGCTTAGGTGCTTTGATGGAGTAGAGCATCCTGATGATGTCAGACTTGTGTTTCTTTCTAATCGATAAATATTTGATGGGTTTTAATTAGGATCTATTTTTTTTGCTGAGCATCAAGCTTAAATCAAGACAAGATGAGTTGGGTGTTAGATAGTTGCGATGTTTTTTCTGCAGGTTGAAACCGCCGGTTGTGCCAGATCTGAAATCAAAGGGAAGAAAAAACAATTTGAAGGAGTAGCAAATATTAGAGACACATGGATGTAGTTTCATGGACGACACTAGCATGGATGCAATTTTCAAGATTCTTCTTATGAACAAAACAATTTAATGGGCTATCCACATGGATAACCCTTTGTGGACGATACTAGCATGAACATATATGTTTATTAAATAATAAATATATGACAGTTGTGACATAGTTAACCACTTGGACGAAAAACACATGGATAGATGTGGTTATGCAAGACTCAGTGGATGAAAACAGTGTACTATACTAAGAAATGAATAATTATCCACATGGATGCGGAAACTAGATCACAAGTGGACACAACTGCGTGGACATCTAGATGTGGACATGATAGTGAATGACATATTTGGAATTAATTAAATGGACATACGAGAATGGACAACCGTGGTTATTTTGCCATTCATGAGGAGATGTGATAGCGTACACGATGCGAAGTTGGTTAGACCCCGTTTCGAGTTGTATTTAGTACAAGTTGAGTATAATTTAATGGACAGTTGGTAGTGGACACGCGTGTATATCTAAATGAGGTGATGGGTCAGGGTACATGCATGATCATATGAGTATATATTGCATATTGTTTTTAGATTTATGTTTATGGATACATGGTCGTGGATATGTAGTCTTCATGCGTATTCATGTGATCATTCAGGAAGGGATGTGCAACAGCGTCTCCAATAACAAGCAAATGCACTTTGTTACCACCACATGTTATTCTAAGTTGTTGAAGTACGAGGAAACTGCATTTATCCATGTGTTTGTCGTCCATTCACTTGCACCCAAATGACTAACTATGTCACAACTATCATCTATTTATTCTTGAATATAACTGATTTCAGTTTCGTTGAAGTTTGGAGTAGATGAATATGGGTTAACTTGCGATCATGTCCACATCTACATATCCACACAATATTGTCTATGTCACCAAGTGTCCATCTGGACGTCTTTGTTTGGATAATTGTTTTTGGGAAACGAATGGATATGGCATGACTCTAACGTCACCATTAAATTGGTATGTGTGGTAAGTTTTGAGAGTCTTATACGATCAATGTCCATACGATCATGTCCACATCAGTGTCCATACAATTCAAGACAATTATCACAATTCTAAATTTCACTCAACTCTTGAATAATTAATACAACTTCATTCATACAAACCTATCTATACAAATTATCCATACAAACATATCCATACAACACGCGTGTGGATGATCTGATGTGTATGCTTTACAAATGATATCGTGATTATGTTTTCCAGAAAAAAAAAACCTCATCCACTTGGATACACTGCCGTGAACAAACAAATCCCAAACATGTAGACCTCTTGTACAATGACTTCCGTCTACAAACCTCGTATACCATGTACAAGTGTCTATGGACAAAACTAGTATACCATGTACAAGTGTCTATGGACAAAACTACCGATGTCGCTTTGTGTTCATGCATGTGCCAGCGTGGATGCAGTTAGAGACACATGTAAAATCATGCTTAATAGAATATATTGAACTATGAAATTAAGTTTATATTTATTTTTTTCATTATATAAAAAACTTATCATGCAATTTTTATATGCATCTAAAATTGTTAAATATGTTCTAAATACATGAATTCTTTGGTTTATGCGTAAATATATTCAAAAGTATCATTGTACTTTTCAACTTCATTATCAAAATCAGTAGCTATAATTTTTTCTAAACTTTTAACTTTTATCATGTATTATGTTTTTATATAAATATTCAAATAAGCTAATAATATATGTTATCAATATTAATAGCTATAATTTCTTCTAAATTTTTAACTTTTATCATGTATAATTGTTTATATAAATATTCAAATAAGCTAATAATATATGTTTTATTACGATATCCAAAAATATTAATGATAATTTCAAGTTTATCCATGTCATATTAACAAATAAATTATTTTAAGTTTTAAATTCATTATAATATAGAGAATAATATTTGAAGATTATAAATTAAAAAACAAAATTATACTCCCTTTGTCCCAAAATGTAAGCAGTTTTGTAATTTTTGTTTTCTTCATTATATTTTCTCCTACCAATTCAACTTTTGCTTTATGAGATATTGTGTGGACAATTATACAGTATGGTTTTTTCAGAATTGTTATAATTTATATTCCTTATGTTTCATATTAAGTGTCATTTTAGAGTTTATTTTTTTATTATTATAAGTGTTGTTTTACATTTTCAATGCAAAATTTTAATCTAATTTCCAGATTTATCTATATTTTCTCAGCTCAATAATTGATAAAATTAAATATTATTATGTATTAATTAGGGGTAAACGAGAAAATTTTAATGTTTTCTTAATACTTGTGAAAAAACCTTAAACAACACTTAAAATGAAATAAAATGAGTATATTAAATAATACTTTATTCAAGAAATGTAATTTTCTTAATTTTTCACTTGACTAAAACTGATTACATTATTGGGACAAAAGAATATAAGTTAATAAATAATAGTTTATCTATATTCTAATATCTCTGTAAAATAATAAATTTTCAAATTTCTAACATTATTACTTTATAGAAGTTTTACTGTATAGTCAAATGATATAACTTTTCTTTAGTATGCATAAAACAGTATACTTCCTACAATATTCAATAACTCGGGTTCTAGACTTATACGCACAGATTAAATATCATTATATTCTTTTTTTCAAAATAATACATGATTTATCATGAACTCTAACACAATTCAACCAATAAAAAATAATTTGCATAATGCAAAAAGTCAAAATAATAAAAATACAATTAATTTCTGCATTGATTTATGAGCACACCATTTATTTGTGAACAAAAAAAAAATCTCTAAAATCTCACTTATTGGAGAACAAATTTTTTTGTGGCGATGGTACTCCCTCCATTTCACCATATAAGGGGTTTAAGTAGGCATGTGCCTTTTACCTGTACCCGATAACCGAACCCGTTTCCGACCCGAAATAACCGAACCGAGTCGGATTTAGGTTTGCCTAAATAACCGATCGGTTTGGATGTTGATTTGAGTTCGGGTTCGGGTTCAGTTCACCGAATTAATAACCGTAAACAATATTTAATCCTGCTAAGATTATGATTTCTTGGCACAGTTTTCGATTCGATCTGGTACGCCACGAATCCTCCGTAACTGATCGAGTACACCGCCAAACCTACGTCGCAGCCCAGCCTCTTCAAACCTCCGACGACGCTCCTCGCCAGAAACTCGACAGTCCGGTCGGTGTTTCTAGAGTGCGATTTCCTAAAGAAAATGAGATAGAGGATGAAGAGAATGAATGATTTCGATAGATCCGAAATCTGGTGAAGAAACCTGATGAAAAGATTGAACGACGGTTGATTTCATGGTGGCTTGCTGCTATTGGTTGAGGCAGAAATCGGTGTAGCAATTGGAGCAGAGATTCATGTTGGCTGAGTTTTCAAAAACCTTAGATCAAACCCGAAAACTGACCTGTACCCAAACATTCAAACTTGAATCCAACCCGAACCCGACAAAATACCCGTACGGTTTCTAATACCCCAAACCCAATTATCCGAAATCCGATTTAACCGATCCGAACCCGATTGGTTAATCGAAGTCCCTAACCTAGGTTTAGGGGTTTTTTTTTCATTTTATATGATTTTTCTAGTTTTTATACAAAATTGAATGTGTTTTCATTGTTTTTACTTTTTAAATTCAATTTAATTGTTTTGCAGTTGAAAATGAAAACATGTTTTATATGTTTAAAACTAAAAATATAAATAAGGTCTTAATGTAGTTGATTATTCTGGCTAACGACATAAACAGCATTCAAATGCGTAAACGAGTCTTTGATTAAATAAAAAAAGTCATACAAAGAGTCGTCGTTCTAAACAAAAGCAGAACAAAAATATTGAAAAACAAAACCCAACTATATTACACAAACATCCGATTACAAATGACTTTTTCTTTAATTCTCGCAACAATGCAGAGGGCATTCTCGTCATTTTGGTTATTTATGCATACATGTGAATCTTCTTCATGCTTCCAAGAGCAGCAAACAATCAAGCCCGCCATCTTTCTCCTTTTGATCGTTTCGAATGGCGGAAATGCTCATCTCCGACGTCGGAAGCTTCCACCACCGAAGGAGACCGCTCGTACCTTGATGGCTTCCTCTTGAAATGCCTGTCTTCATCATCACTGGAATCGTATTCTTCCCTCCGACTACTACGACGAGGAGCAGATGAAACGGCGGCGACGCAGGCCTCCGGCGCTGGAGAAGACTTTGACGTTTTCCGTTGTTTGCCGGAAGAAGATTCCGGCACGTTAAAGCTTATCCGAGCAAAAACGCTCGTCTTGTGGTCATCCTCAATCTCTGATTTGGTAGCAGCACTCGGCACTGATGGTTGCTTCTCCGATCTCTTACTGTGCTTGCGATCTTCCTCCCGGGAGTGGCGTTCACGTCTTCTATCATCATCCCGGCGGTCGCGACGGCGATCATGTTCTGAATCATGGTCTTGGTGACGATGGTCACGCTCAGATTTCCTGCTGGATACTCGAGGGGGAGAGTTGAACCTCTGACGCTGCTCCGGTGACAATCTCTCCGATCGCCTGCGACGGTCGTAATCCGGAT
This sequence comes from Noccaea bulbosa, assembly GCA_900406535.1. Lineage (NCBI taxonomy): Eukaryota > Viridiplantae > Streptophyta > Magnoliopsida > Brassicales > Brassicaceae > Noccaea > Noccaea bulbosa. The sequence goes on along the minus strand of OVBJ01000650.1, from coordinate 4,629 downwards.
TCGGTGGAGAAGGTCTCTGTTCATTAAACAAAATAAATAAGAAAATGACTTGGATAAGTCTTTGCTGGAACGTGACTTAGTAAGAAGATAAATAAAAAAGGGAATGATACATACAGATTTTGGCTTCATTGGTGAGGAAGAGGCTGCCGCTGAGTTGTTCATCATTCTGCTCTTCTCACCGTCTCTCAAGACATTATTCCCTCTGCAACACACACAAACAAGCCAACTAGTTTCAACATGCTCTGCAGCAGACAGACTGAATAAGCATCAAATGAAATGCACAGTGCTGATACCTCTCGTTTTCACGCTTTCTTATCATCTCCACTTTCCTAGCTTCAAATTCCTCTCTCCCCATAAGAGGACGTTGTTGGAGATTCATACGATTTCCCATCTCCGCAAGGTCCCTGCTCATGTCATTTGTCAAATAACTTGCACTCTGCTCATTACATATAACTAACTTTAATCAAGATAATATATTATACACACAACTGGTGAGTGAGACTACCTATGAGGTGGTGGTATGTTAGGGAACCCAAAGCCCTGTGCAGTAAAAGGCGCTGGATGCATCATATTGTGAAACGACATGTCCATGGGGCCTCCTAGTCCATACATCGGAGGCATCGGGCCAGAATAAGGGCCTCCAAACCCATTGAAACCAGGATGAAAGCCGTTGAACCCAGGTTGAAACCCAGGTTGCACACCGTTGAAGTAATGGTTACTCGGACCTGGACCCATAGGCATCATGTAGTCAGGGCCTACTACACCTTGCATGGGATTCCATTGCATGTCTGCAACGGATCACAAAAGACAAATCATCTGTTAAGCATTGACTAGGAAGAAAGAGCATGAGTCATAGGAAAAACTAGCTACCTGTTCCAGCCGTCCGAGGTTTCTTTTTCTTCTTTTTACCTGGTCAAGAGCAACAATCAGCATTACTCCTCAAACAAAGATGTATATAATTTTACGTACAAAAGGTGATTCTTTTTCTTCTTTGTATATCAAACTTTCTCGTGCCAATGGGACAATAGCCAGTGACTACCTTGCTCACCAGAAGCAACCTGCTGAGGTATTTCTTCCTTGGGGGCCTGTGAAACTGCTGCTTCCTTGCCATTCAAGGATCCTCGATTGTTTTCAGATGCGTCAACTGGTTTATCCACTTTAACAATTTCTGCAGACGCCATAGGACCACTTGTGATCTCCGCTGTTTCTATTGCCGGCTTTAGCGTTGAAGTCTCATTGTTGTTACTAGGAGCTGGCTTCCTTTCGCCTATAGATGCTGCAGATGTAGTAGGAGATAGGACTTTGGGAGGTGGACAACGAGCAGACTCCATATCTAGAATTAATACATATTAAGTTAAATCAATGATGGTACAAACAAAGATAACAGACTACGAGTAGGACAGATTGAAATACCCTGGGCTTGACACATGCTGCCAGCGTTCTCAGCGCTACTGTTACCAGACTCCAAGATACGGTTTATTGTATCCCTAAGGGTCTTGTTTGGTAAAAGATCATCAGCTCGTGCATTGGTTGCTCCACAAACACACACCGACTTTGCAATTATGTGATCTCTGATACCTACATAGTAGAGAGTATGCAAGTCAAAAAGGCTTTTGCAGAAACAGCAACGGGCATCAGATGTATTGGCAAATTTGACAAGAGAACTTACACTTGTCACAAAAGCTCTTGAAACAGCATTTGCTTGTCAGCGCAGCATCTCTCATTACTTCTTTACACAAGGGGCATTTTAATTCAGGAGGAATTTCCCCAACAGAACGTGTTGTTGATGGCAGTCCCTCCATTTCCTTCTCAAAAGCATCCCTGAACATGTTAAATACACACAAATCGTTCAGACTAATTTACGTGAGAAAGTAGCATACGACAACATATCCAATGTTAATTTAGCGACGACGTACTCATTCGGTTTCAAAACTGCAACCACGCCACTTGCCAAGGTAAGAGAGCCATCTGGGGTCGCCATCAACATAGACTTGGGGATACCGGTGGGTGGTTTAGGCCTCTTTATGTTATAGTTAGGATCGCCGTTTGTGGGGCAGTGCTGAATAAAATGTCCTGAGTCAGAAAAACAGATGCTTAGAACACAGGCTATAAACATAGTATCAAAACCATAATCAACAAAATAACAAACATATCCCCCAAATCTGACTGACATACCAGCAGTATTGCAACGATGGCAAACATAACCTGGTGGTGGCGTTTTCCTCTCCATTGCTAAACAGATAAACTCAGTCTCAGTATCTTACAGGTTATATGAAAGTTTAAACAGAATTTTTGGATAATAATTGATGAAATATAATTACCAAAACCGCGTCCATTCATCCTTCCACCCGGTGCCCTCACATAACCTCTGCCTGCGCCATAATCTGGACCTTGTCTGTAATATAAAAGAAAAATAAATAATAAATAAAGAAGGTTATATCGTCAAGTTCTAATTCACATGCCAGTGCCCATCAGTTTCACAAAATTACTTACTGCTGCCAGTCTAATGCTGGAGTGTCAATTAACGCCTTCAGTTTGGTTTCTTCATCTACTTCCTCATTGGCTGGTACAGGATCAGGGCATGGGTTACTATACTGGACAGCTGGGGCATCAGGAAGTGTATACAAATCATTCCCAAACTCATCTTCAGCCTACAACGAAGAACGAGGTGTGAGTTTACAACTTGGATAGTCGAACTCAATCAATACCAACAGAAACCGAGACAAAGTTGCTGTAAACAACTCACCTCAGATGCGTCAGCAGTTATAAGATTGTTGCTCATGTAAGTAGGAACGTTTTCCACTCTTTCCTCGACTCTCGGCCTGCAAAACGTAGATGTTTACATCACTAATAATGCAATCCTGCTGATTTTGTTTTAAATCTCTAACAGAATCAAAGGGAAAAAGATCACAAAGACTGAACAAGAAACTAAAGATTAAAAAGTATGGATCTTTGAAAATATACTCTTGTGGGGTAATAATTCTGATGCGAGGGCGTCCGGGGACACGGCGAATCAGGACAGACGTATTCTTTGGGATTAGTATAGCTTCATCCAGATATTCTGAAATTGCAGAAAAGAAAAACATGTAAAGGCCACAGATTGCATCTATATAGGCGGAATAAATATCATATCAAGAACCAAATTCCGCACAACTCTTTCTAATGATTCACAAGTACCATAACCAATCAAGAACAGGCTAACCTCAGAGGCAGCTCAAGGAAAATACAGTATACCAAACTTGATTTTATGGTGCCGTCATCATAGAGATTCAAGCATTTCAATTTTTATGATTCAACTAAAAAAAGGAAGTCTTTTTACCAGACAACACCACAGCTATCCATTAAAACAAAAGGACAAAATATAGAGCACTTTGATAAACTAGAGAGCACACTCATATGTAATATGGATTAAGATCAGAAGACAAACCTTGGTTAGTTTGGGCATTAGAGATGACAATGTCAAGGTCTTTACCACTTCCCAAGTGCTTTGTTTCGTAAATTTTTTCTTTGAGTAAACCAACTGTTATAAAAGGTCCATCCATGGAGATGGTATCATAATCCCTCGCACTCTTAAACTTGTAATAAATTGCCATTGGATTTATCTGATAATGAATAAATACAACTTGTATTACTGATTTAATAAGACAGATTATCAAACAAACACAAAGAATCTACTGTTTTTCGAAAACCCAAATCCAGGCCCTTCCGTGTATCTATATATATAAATAAAAAAAAAAAGAGGAAAGGCCAGAGATTGATTTCCGAAACTAAAAAGTAACTACAAGAGAAAAACTCGTATGGTTCTTTACTTCTCTGATTAGACTTGACAAAAATTCGACAGACGAAACCTCACACGCGCCTCCACTCTACAGATCGGAGAATTTCCCACAAGCTCCGGAACGAGAAAGCCCGCGTTGAATCGAATCGAATCGAATCGAATCGAATCCAGTAATTGGCAGGGACGAAGCTCTGCTGCAATAAAGATGTCTCCAAATCTCCGTAAAGATCTTCACAACGAAGGCGTAGCCGCGTACGCAAACAATCGAACGAGCTGCTTCAATCCTGAAACTCCAAGCACCGAAACCCCCGAAACCAATTGATTCTTGGTGGAATTTCGACAAGACGATCTATCGAGGAGAAACCGATCACGAGCTCTAGGGTTTGTGCAGAGAACTGTCGTATAGTTTGCAAAAGAGACTTCCCCTAAAATAATAACCTTATCGTTTTTTCTTTTATAGTGGAACTCGTAACGGTTTTGTCATTAATCTTCTTCTAATTGAAGATTGCGTATTCCGGTTTAAGAGTTACAGAGAAAAAGAGGGAAACCGAAGGGGTTCTCAGTTTTTTTCCATTCTACTGTAGTGGGCTTTTAACAAACTATGTTTATGGTCAAGGCCCAATATTAAGGCTAAATGGGCCATACCGAAGGGGTTCTCAGAAACCCTAGGGATCATCTATTTAAAAGAAGAAGCCTAGTTGGAAGAGACAAAGTGACTGAGCCGCCGGAAGATCGCAATGGGTATGTCAATCTCTCTACTCTCCCTCTCCCTCTCCCTCTCCCTTTCTCGCTAATGGGGTTTCTGTTTGGAATTTGGTCATATATATGTATGTGTTTGTGAGAGATCAAGT
>OVBJ01000649.1:0-46485 GCA_900406535.1 Noccaea bulbosa | reverse complement strand
TATAGAGGCGGAAGTCGTATAGTACAGAGGGTTTTTGGCCGTCAACCCCTAAAATGATGACATCTATTTAATTTTGAAACCGTCAGTAAACACACGAGGTGAGTGTCAAGCAAGTTGCGTAGGTAATCGTCTGGATAGTTTGAGGAAATGCCTAAAATTCCCTTGTAATTCTATCTGCATTGCCTTGCCAATTGTAAGGGTAATCTGATTAAAATTGGAAGTTTTTTGGGGGGGNNNGGGGGGGGGGGTTGAAACATAAATGTCTAAAATATGTCAATTCAGACCGAAAGCTGATGAGGTCTAAAAGGCAAAAGAGTGTCCGAAATTCGTCTCTTGTGGTGGCTGAGAGCGTCACGGAACAGAAGAATCAAGAAGAGTCGGTCGCTGATCTCGTCAGTTTTAACCGGAATCCATGGCTGTGCAAGCCGGCGTTCAGACCTCTAAGGTCCTCATCCTACTCGGCGCAGGTCTCTCTCTCTCTCTCACTATGATGGGTTTTTGAGGGATAGGTTTGCTAGTAATGAATTCGATTGCTTTGACTGTAATCTCGGGAAATCTCTCGAGTTTACAAAGGTTTAGATTGGCAATTTGATGGATCACTCTGCAAATTTGGTTCAGAATTTCTGCTTTGCTGTTGAACTGTTTTGTTGTTCAATTATGTGGGTGGTGGTTTTGATTGCTTTGGATTTATCTCTTGTTAAAAGAATGTGTCGGATCGATTTGGATAGAAAATTCGAAGCAGGAAAGATGTGTAATGCATGCTTTTCATTGTAATTTAATTGTCTCTACTCTGTAATAAGTCTGATGCTCTTCTTACACATTACATGATTCGTAAAAGTTGATGCTTGGTTCTGTTTTTCATGATCAAGGTGTCTCTGGTTCGATCGTATTGAGACATGGGAGGTTGTCTGACCTAATAGCTCAGCTTCAAGACTTGCTCAAGGGTGCTGAAGGAGTTGAAAGCACACCGTTCAAGTATGACAGTGCGCTCCTAGCTGCTCAGGTATTGATTGTGGTTGCCTTTTTTCTTTATTTTGGCTTAACATAATTGGCTTTTGGAATCATTAGGCTAAAACAAACTAGTCCCCCGGGTTTTATGACTTGATTTTCTTTTCTTTTCCGAATAACCAGATTCGACAGCTCGCAAATGAAATCAAAGAACTAAGCATGATTAATCCAGTCACCATATTTAACGGAGATTCGAACTCCAATGGTATGTAAAAAGTCTTCAGAAACGGATACTTCATCTGTCCTTTCTGTTTCTCAAGGAGAGACTTATTTTTGCTGTTGCTGATGCAGGCTATGCGTCTTACCTGGTTCCAGCGGCCGCTGTTGGAGCTATGGGATACTGTTACATGTGGTGGAAGGTGCCTGTCTCTTGAAATCATCAATCTGTTTTTTCAGAGTTTTGAGTTTGATGCATTATATATCATTGACTTATAACGTTTACTCACATCTTTCTCCTTTCTTTCTACGTTGCAGGGTTGGTCATTTTCCGATGCAATGTTTGTGACAAAGAAAAACATGGCTAATGCAGTTGCATCTGTTTCGAAACAACTAAACGATTTGTCCGAAACATTAGCGGTGAGTATTTTTTTTTGTTTCTTCTTTTTCTCCGTACCATTCGTTGCTCTTTATATATTGCACGTCCTTGTGGTTTGTGACTTGGTGTATTTGCTTACGCAGTCAACAAAGAACCATCTTTCTAATGAGCTAGCGAAATTGGATTGGAAGGTGGAAGAGCAGACTGAGACATCTAAAATGATCTTAAATGATGTAAGTCGCTCATCTTATTTCTCACTTTCTCCAGTTGATGTTGGGTTACCGACATCAGATTAAGGTAATGATACATTTAATATGCTAATGTTCTCATGGAATTGTTTCAATGCAGGTTACCGACATGAGATCAAGCATTTCGCAAATTGGGTTTGACTTCCAGCAAATTAATGAAATGATATCCGGAATTGTAAGTCACATCTTTTCTCTGTTATGTATATGTAAGATTTCTGTTAACTAAACGGAAATTTTATTCAAAAGGACTGATATCCTTTTTCTTTCGTTTTTAATTGTCACTCTTATATAAAACTTCACAGGAAGGGAAGATTGAAAGTCTTGAAAGCAAACAAGTAATCTATTTACTTACCAACCAACTCACATAATCTGTTTTCTTAAATCTTGTTTCTCTGAAACACTCTTTTTTTTGTTGTTGTTGTCAAACCCTCAGGATGTGACCCTCTCGGGACTATGGCATCTATGTCAAATTGCAGGCGTTAAAGGCAGCACAAGCGCTAAAGTGTTTCAGGTGAGTGTAACTTGCAAATTACGAGAAAATTGTCTTGCCTGTTTTTCACTGAATGAAAGGCCTGGTTAAAAACACTTGTTGTTTCTGTCTTGTTGATTTAGGATGTTGGCGCGAGATTACCCATTGATACAAAACCATCAGCTGATAACACTCTCTCGGTAATACTGATACGACAATACTCTTCTTTTTCTTTCTATTGATGCGAAAAATGGTCCTAGTAGTCACTGAGTGACCAGATCTTGAATTTAACATAGATCGATGGCAGTTCCTCATCAAGCACAAAAGTTGTTCAGCTTCATTCGAAAAACAATGGAACCTAAAATGTTCATAGGAGCTTCATTATCTCATGCTGTTTATTCCTTTGGCTTTATAAAACTTAAAAAACTGTGGAAACTCCAGGGTCTGAGGTTTCTGACAGAAGGCGGCGGCGAGGAGAAAGTAAACGTAATACACAAGCCGGTTTTGGCTAAAGAAAGCCCGGTGATGTTGGAGGAAAAAACAAAAGCTGCAACAACCAGAGTTCATAGAGCGTTTCCTGGTGGTATATCTTGGGTACGGGACGTTACAAGACTATAAAATACTAATATTTGGCTTGTTTTACAAAGAATTTGCTTTCATTCGTCCCTTTTTCTGATACAATTATTCTTCCGTAAAAAAGAAAGAGAAAAGAAAAATTCCCAGGGGAAGCAAGTAACTAACTACATATGTCAAATGTTATTGCACGCCCCAACAATTTGTTTTGCCATACTCTTATTTTGGTCCTCTTGATTGTTGTAAAAGAAAAAGACTGTAAAAAGGTTTTCACGTATGTTGAATGAAAATAAATTGATGCGTGGATTGCCTAATGATTGGATTTTGTGCTCCGTTTTCTTCTTTTGGATGAAAGATTGCTGATTCCAACTTTAGAGTTTAACTCAGGATTTTCCTTCAGTCTTCAAGTTCACTGGAAATTGGTAGTCAATGATGCAGTTTTGTAATTTTTTGTTCGGTTCCATTTGTTGAAGCTTTTTTAACCGGAAGGGTTGGTTATTTTCCCATTTGTTAAAGCTCCTTGTCTCCTGGACCCCTTATTGGGCTAAAGAGGCCTGATCGTGAATTAGAGTTAGCCCAAAATTAATTTAACCCGAAATATTTTAATCGGGTGAATTCAACTGCGATTAAAAGACCCGACGCGATCCTGGTTCGCTTCTTCTGGATCTTCAACGTCAGTGGAATATCTTTTTAACCTGTTGTTGCTCCGTTTACGAGTTAGCGAAAGTGGTAAAGGAGAAGGAAGAAGGAAGAAGGAATCTGTTGGCCATTATCTTTGGAGCTGAAACGATACTGTACAGCTGTGGTCTGTGACAAACACGGCTGGTCAATTGAATCGGTGCGTCTTATTTCTGTGTGCTCCGCTCTTTGTTTCATAGTAAAATTCGGAGTCCTTTCTTGCGGCTAATCACTCTGAACGGAGCATTTGAAACTTTCTGGATGTTGAATTGCTATTCACTGTGTATGCTCAGGCGTTTGATTTTGACACTCATGGATTTTAAATGCTTTCTTTTTTTCCTGATATTTCTTCCAATTTTGTATGCTACAATAGAGAGCCGTGGACAAACGGGTCTGGGAAAGACAAGTGAAGATGAGCATTGTTCCCAAGGAAACGATTGAGGTTATAGCACAAAGTATTGGGATTACCAACTTGTTACCTGAGGCTGCGCTTATGCTTGCTCCTGATGTTGAGTATCGTGTTCGAGAGATCATGCAGGTGACGTTTTTTTCTTGCCATTGCTTTGTGTTGTTCTTGAGGTGTGTTTTAGGGAGAAGGAATCAGGTTGCGAAAAGGATGGTATTTTTGGATGTATTTGCAGGAAGCAATCAAATGCATGCGTCACTCAAAGAGAACGATTTTAACAGCTGCGGACGTAGATGGTGCTCTCAACTTAAGGAACGTTGAGGTACAATCTCGAGACCAATTCCTAGTTCCCATCACCTAGCAGTTAACTGAGTCAAAGGCTTCTGTTTGAGAATGATCATATTTTTTGCAGCCGATATATGGCTTTGCCTCAGGAGGACCGTTTCGTTTTAGAAAAGTTATTGGGCATCGGGATTTGTTCTACACTGATGACAGAGAGGTGGATTTCAAAGACGTAAGTTGTTGGCAAAGCTTTCATATTTTTCTTTTTGTTTCAGTTGAAGCTTTCTAATATATTCAAGAAATGTCGTGAGTCTAGGTGATTGAAGCCCCTCTACCAAAAGCTCCCCTTGATACTGAAGTCGTCTGTCACTGGCTGGCTATTGAAGGGGTGCAGCCAGCTATACCAGAAAATGCTCCTTTACAAGGTTTGCCTCTCAATTTTACAGTCTACACGAATACAATTTGAAGACTTTTCTTGTTTTCCTCATCATGAAAATATTTCCCACTTGTTTATGGTGTCTGTAGTCATTAGAGCACCTGCGGAAAACAAAATCCATGAACAAAAGGATGGGCCTCTTATCGACGTTAGGCTACCAGTGAAGCATGTACTATCTAGGGAGCTTCAGGTAAATGGTGCAGGCTAAATACCACAGGGAAGAATCTTACATGCATAATACTTATCTGTTGTTCTCTCTTAACAGTTATACTTCCAAAAGATTGCTGAACTTGCAATGAGCAAGTCAAATCCTGCTTTGTTTAAAGAGGCACTAGTGAGCTTGGCTTCAGACTCAGGACTACATCCTCTAGTTCCGTATTATACAAATTTCATTGCTGATGAGGTAACGTTATGAACCACCGATGAACTTTAAAAAGAAACAGGGCACTCAATTACTTGTTGCACATTACAATATTATTTTCTCATGCAGGTATCACGTGGTTTAAACGACTTCTCACTCCTGTTTAATCTTATGCACATTGTTAGAAGTCTTCTACAGAATCCTCATATACACATAGAACCTTATGTAAGTTGCTCTCTGGATTATATTTTGTCACTGTGTGTAGCTCCATTTTCTTTAGGTTTTTGATGTGAGTTTCTTCAGGTTGCATGTTAGACATGCTCGTATTATGCATAGAATATGATTAGTGGTAGTGTTGGTCCGATTTCGAGAACGCTGTGCAAATTCAACTACCCCCCTTGGGTGTCTATAAATTATGCCTTGGATCTGTATTGAGATAACTTCATTTGCATTTGGGATGATATTCATTAGAAGTTGATTGTTTGGGCGTTGTTTCATAACCACTAAGCTGACGAACTTTCCTTTTGTTGCCAGCTGCACCAGTTGATGCCATCAGTTGTAACATGCCTTGTATCGAGAAAACTTGGAAATAGATTTGCCGACAACCATTGGGAACTTAGAGATTTCACGGCGAATCTGGTTTCCCTGATGTGTAAAAGGTTCATTCTTTTCCTCTCCGTGTTCATTTTTGGTTAATTGTGGGGATCGTCTTACGGAGCAATTGTATGCAATATATTACTGAACTCCTGTGGCTTGCATAAAATGTTCCAGGTTTGGAAACACTTACATTACTCTTCTGCCTCGTCTTACGAAAACTTTAGTCAATGCACTTATGGACCCAAAGAAGGCTTTGACTCAGCACTATGGTGCAATTCAAGGATTAGCAGCTTTGGGCCACAATGTTGTAAGTACTTCCTTTCCGTTCCGTGAGGCCTCAGTTTACTGCTACCACTTTGGTTTTGATCAGTTCTATAAGTTTCCCCCAGAAACAATGTTACCCAGAACATCCTACTATGTAGGGCCTCTTCAAGCATCTGATTTTGTTTTCCACCATTTTCCCTGCTTCTCCCTTTATTTCATTTAGGAAACTAGGATTTGTGTGGTCTCATAAGAGCGGAATGTCATTTAATCGTGTAGGTACGCCTTCAAATTCTGTCAAATCTCGAGCCGTATCTAAGACTTCTCGAACCAGAATTGGATGCTGAGAAGCAAAAGAACCAGATGAAGAGCTACGAAGCTTGGCGTGTGTATGGAGCCTTGCTGGTTAGTCCTAACCCTCGTCTACAATTGCATACATCTTTTTTACCGTAATCTCAGTAGTTTCATATATTGATACTCCTTTCTTTGTTCTCAGCGTGCTACAGGCCTGTTTATACACGACCGGCTTAAAATCTTCCCAAATTTACCATCTCCTTCACCAAGTTTCCTCCACAAGGGAAAAGGGAAATTAATCAATACTGAGCCACGTAAGCTGCATCAACCAATTTACTGAAATTTTAAATGAACCCAAAATAGTTACTGTGAAAAGCTTTGGAGGATCAGACACATGCTAAGAGAGTAATTTGAGACTGCTTCGTTTTTAAATCCTAACTATAGTAACGTTATACAGAATCCGGGTTTTGGGCTCAGTTTTCTATATACCAACGTTATTTCTCCCACTTAATGAATATTTCAGGTAAGAGGAAGCTGAGTGTAGATTCTTCAGACAACCGGTCACCCCAGAAAAGATTGATAACTACAGATGGCCCAGATGGTTTGCAATCGCAAGATCACACTGGTCCAGCTCCAATGCAAGTAGATAAACCGGCGGGAAATGACAATCCGCCACAAAAATCTGTTCAACAATCCTCGTCAGAACAAGCTTCTGATGCAAACGAAACTGAGTGCAGAAACGCAAAGGAGAAAGAAGGGGCCAAGGATCGGGCTATTGCCATGAAAGCGATCCTTAATCAGATTTGGAAAGACGATCTTAATTCCGGACGGCTCTTGGTGAAACTGCACGAACTCTATGGTGAAAGGATTCTTCCCTTTATCCCTTGTACAGAGATGTCAGTATTCCTCTAATCGTTAAGAGGTATGTGTTTGAGGTTAAAACTCATGGTTCAGGGCTTGGAGAGATCAAAAGCACATCTGATTTGTCATACACAAACTCATTCAGATCATCTCTTTAGTGCTTCTTCGCAACTCCTTGAGCATCTCGGTTTAGCACAAGAGTCCTGTACTGGTTTCCTCGAATTCAGAATCGTCCAATGTGTGTATACGATATACTAAGACAGTTTAATGATTACTTTAGTGGATTTATTTGATATTTTTGTCTCCACGTATGCATTCTTGCATACTTTATTGCTCGTTATATATAATATCGGATGATCAATTAGCTTTTGTGAATAGTAAAAACTAAAAGTGAAATCTTGAGTATTACTTTGACTACAAAAACGGTTGGAAACACTGCAAGATTTTGTTTGTGTGACAAGAAGTGAACAAAACTTGGGGAAACATTGTCTTAAATGATACTAATCAACTAATCTTGTAAGTAACATTCAAGACTGCCACACAGCACAGGCCAGCCTAATAACCCGGTTTACAACAGAAATTCCTCTTTCGGCTGTGTGATGATGATGCCAAAGACTAGCCAATGTGGAGGAAATATCTTGTCTTCATTCTATGATTTCCCCTTCCTCTAGTCCATCGTCGTTGCAATCAGTAGCTAAATTTTGGAGATGACAGTTATCAACTGAACCAAACCCCTTGACACATTCATAATCAAAGTCGAAATAATCACCTGGGTCCATATCCGGAAAAAGCTCCGCATATGCGTCTATTGGCAACTGCTCAAACTCAATCTCCTTGGTAAACTCGTCATCAACAACCTCTGGGCCTTCTTCCATTTCAAAGGTTAGACCTTGTGTACTCCCGTGACCATCATAAAAGGTAGGATCAGGATTAGGCGTGGGGTCAACATCTCTGATAACTTGGAAGTCATAGCTCTGGGAAGGTAGATACACATGGATCACCGGGTACTCTAAGATAGTTACTCCGGCAAGCTGTTGCCTCAGAGGAGCTTTGATGTTGAGCTCCTTGAAAGGAGCCTTTGCACCACCCTGCCACCAGGAGGAAAGTATATACGTTAGACGAGCGGCAGGTAATATTGACACTAAGAGAATAAAAGTGGTAACAAAACCAAACCATTGAGTCATTGCGAATAAATAGTTTGAGAGAATCAAGATCCACATCGCAAAATGGCTTCAGTTTGTGAATCCAAGGGCCAGGCTTAAGATGATTCTCCAACACAGAGCAAATTTTTGTATCCTCACCAACTCTGACAAGGGATTTGTTTCAGTGTTAAAAGAGACAGAGAGCAATAAACCAAAGAGAAATATGTATACTACTCACCCATGGTCAAGAATAACCGCATCTGTAGAGTGGAACCGCCACTCAATTGTCCATGAGATGCACTTTTTCCTAGAAGCCAAATCCAATCAACAGAAATTACAGACTGGTCAAGAGAAGATCTAAGATGAAACTTATCATCAGGCTCAGGCTAAGGATAAAATGAGGACCTGTATCTACTCTTATTGTTTTCCCTCTTCAACATTCCACTAGGAAGAAAACAAAGCGTTGTATTGCGGCTATTAGCAGCATTGTGAAGGCTCCGGAAGGCATCAGATACCTGACGATAAGAATATTTGCACAACTTATTTCTCATTCTCTGAGAAGATTCCGCCACTCTTTTTGTTTCCTCAAGCATACTGTAGTCTGATACAGGAAACAGAAACAAAAACAAAAATATATAATTAATCAAACAATTAGACGAGAAAGTTCATACTACTGACTGAGTCTACCATCAAACGATTTGTTCCATACCGGAAAGAAGGAGATTATCGTCGAACTGCGAGATGGGAACGAATTCGAGCTTCCTTTTCCCCGTACAACCTGTTCGCTGCTTGTGGGATTTCACACAATCAAGGCCACACGATCGAATTGAACATCCGGGACATTTGTACTTCCATGGATTCAACTTGCACTCCTCACAGACCGGACTATCCATCTTCTTGTCCATATTCTTCAACCTTGTCCGTCGTGGTCCTCCTCCTCGTCAAGAGGTTATGGTTATAAAGTTTGGAGAGATTAGGTCTGTCGTCAAATTCGGACGGGCATCTGTGTTTTCAAATTTACGCTTTAGTCCGTCTATTTAAAATTTATCTCGAAATACATCCCATATTTAGGCAGAAACAAACAGATTCAAAGACAAATTCAAAGACAGATTCATTCATGGATTCAAACACATTGTTACATCTATGGCCATCTGGGGACTAACAAACAGATTCAAAGACAATTAAAGAGAGGCCGAGGCAGCCACTCAATTTGATCTATGGTCTCCATGTACTGGCCGCATCGGTTGAAGCTTAAACTGCAACCATCTTCACAGCAGCTTTCCTTTTCCGCGAGTTCCTGTGAATCCTTCAGTAGTCCAGTTCAAGACAATTATCGCTTTCTCCTTCCTACTCCACAGATAGATGATCTGAGAATTCACTGGATGCATAAATAATCACCCAAATCTGAAAGCCAATGAAGACGGGCCTTGAGTGAAACAGAACTTTCTTCAAGTGCCAATGCAGTGAAGGCTGAACAAGGAACAGTGAATTTTCTCCAGCTCCTTAAATCGAAATAATGCCCAGGTTCCAGATCCATATAATCTTGTACACCAGGACACCACTCTCAACGATAGTCGCAATTCCTCATGAAAAAAGCCGGAGAAAGATCGAGCCCCCATCTCTCGCATCCATGGTGGCCAAGAGGACTTGCAGGAGATGGAGTGATCTCGGAAGTAGTCGGAATCGATGACAGTGTTCCACTCTTTGCTCACAGTTCTGTTTCTCGCGAGTGGTAACCGCGCAAATATTTCCATCAGCTAGAAATGTAGCGGTTGTAGAGACTCGAGCTTCCTGCCTCCCGTACAACCTGTTCGCTGCTTGTGGGAGGCAACACGATCGAACTGAACATCCGGGACATTTGTACTTCCATGGATGCAGCTTAAAAATCATCAATAATCAAGCAAAAGGTTGAGAGTGTTAAGTGTACCAAATGATTTGTTACAAGTACAATTCCATGGAGACTATACCTGAAAGAAGGAGATTATCGTCGGACTGCGAGATGGGAACGACTTGGAGCTTCCTTGAGTTGAACATCCGGGACATTTGTATTCGACCTGCACTCGGAGCAGAGCTGAGTATCCATCTTCTTCTCCACCGGATTATCCGTCAAGGTTATGAAGATCGAGGAAGAGAGGTTTTGATCGATTCAATTTCCTGGAAGAAACCAGAGAGGTTTTGTTCCTCGGCTGGGCTGATATTGAAATCGCCTTTCTCAACGTCGCCTTCTGATTCCGTATCTTTCTTCAATTCAACAAAATAACAAGGATTTCGTCATCAGATCATTCATCTTTTCGCAGAAAAACCCTAGAAAACAAGAATTTGGGGGAAATAAACTGAGATGAAATTACAGTGTTCGGAGAATAATCGTTCGTTTCTCGGAAACGGGATGTTTTAGTTTTCCGGGAAAAAGCAAACTGCAAAAATGAAATTACAGCAATGGCTTCAACTAATAGAAACTCTACGATCGGATCATGTTCATGCGAAAGAAGAAGACGCGTTACCCAGTAAATGCTTGTTCCACAAGAAAATGTTCCTCCCTCTCAACTGCTTTCTCTCTCTCCTTTCCTCTTTCTCTCTCTAAGGTCAGAAGAATGATTTGAAATTTGAAAAGGAAGAAAGAGACAAGGGGGAAGCTATAAAGAGGATCCGATTAGGAAGTTGCTTGGAAAACGGTTATGTTCCGCCTCAGCTTGATGATGATTCTCAAACAAAACGTCGTCGTGTCCGTTAACTAAACGACAGCGTTTTGCCATAGGAAACAAAAGCCTCGGGTGAACGAACTCCTTGCAGACAAAAACAAAAAAAAGTATATTATACAGCATTTCAGCTGAAGCAAAAGATTTGATTCTATGCATAAACAAACGTAAAATTACTTACATTACAAATGAAGTTGGTTTTACTTTTACATATGATGATTAGTTCTTGCTCCGAGTTTATAATGTTTCCTCTTCCGCAATTTTTTTTTTTTTTTTTTTTTAATTTCGCTGCCTCCAACTTCTTTTCTTCAATATGTTGCACAACCAGTTCGACTACACACACAAGAACATGGAGTAAAAAGTCATAAATAAGAGAAACTCTACTTTATCTTGTATCACTCATTTCACATTAAGTTTTTAGTTTGGAAGGTGTCGTCACACGGCGGTAAGAAGAAAATGATGTGAGTATATATGAAACTTTATTTTTGACATAGTTCTCCACATTACGCATCCTTTCTTCAATGGGTTGTATCATTTTAGAGAACTGTACACACAAAAGAGCTCATTCACAAAGGATAGACAATTTCAGCTTTAAATCACGGGGAAAAAAGTCAGTATAGAGATGTTCAAAGGGTCTTCTTCTGGGTTTAGATCACAAGAATACTGTTCAAACTTAAAGATGATATAAGAAATCGAAATCAATTAAAGCAACTATATAAGACTTCACAACCTTACGTAAGTTCTGAAACTGAACAAAATTTGCCTCACTCCCTCGTTCTGGAATTACTTGCTAAATAAAAAATGCTAACTAATCTAGGCAAAAAAGTGCAAAATCGATAAGAGACTTGAAGGTGTGATTTACTTCCTTGCTTGTTCGTCAACATTGGACCATCAAGTACTCACACCACTACTCGATCCCTAGCCACCACCTCCGCCGCCGCCTGAGTTTTCCATCCCCACTATAAAAATCACATCGATTCTCAAAAAACCCCATACATTTTCAAAAATTCAGAATCGTCCAACGTGTGTATACTATATACTAAGACAGTTTAATGATTATTTTATTTGTTCCCTCTCGAAATAGCTCATGATATATTTTCACATCCATTAGATTGCAATTTTTTTGATATTTTTGTTTCCACGTATGCGCTCTTGCNTTTTTTTTTTTTTTTTTTTTTTTTTTTTGTTCGTTATATATAATATCGGATAATCTACTAGCATTTGTGGATACTTCTTCTTGTTGACACTAGTTATTAAACTTGGAGGGAAATCTTGAGTATTACTTTTGACTACAAAAACGGTCAGAAACACTAAAAAATTTGGTTGTTTATGTGGATTAATAAGACTGAACAAACTTGAGGAAACATTCTCTTAAATCTACTAATCAGTTGGAATCTCCGATAACTTGGAAGTCATAGCTCTGGGAAGGTAGATAGGCATGGATCACCGGGTACTCTAAGATAGTTACTCCGGCAAGCTGTTGCCTCAGAGGAGCTTTGATGTTGAGCTCCTTGACAGGAGCCTTTGCACCACCCTGCCACCAGGAGGAAAGTAAATATGGTGCAAGCAGGTAATATTGACACTTACAGACCAATAAAGAAGAGAATAACCGTGGTAACGAAACCAAACCTCTGGGTCTTTGCAAATAATTAGTTTGAGAGAATCAAGATCCACATCACAAAATGGCTTCAGCTTGTGAATCCAAGGGCCGGGCTTAAGATGATTCTCTAACACAGAGCAAAGGTTTGTATCCTCACCAACTCTGAGGATGAACTGTTCCATGGTGTTAATAGTGAGAGACCAAATTACAAGAGCAAGTGTCTCCATAAACAAATATGAGATTAGTCAGTCCAAGAGAATACTACTAACCCATAGTCGACAAGAACCACATCTGTAGAGTGGAACCGCCACTCTACTGTCCATGAGATGCACTTTTTCCTAGAAGCCAAATCCAATCAACAGAAATTACAGATTGGTCAAGACAAGACTTAACATGAAACTTGAGTAACAAAAATATAACTCTGAGTCTTTGCAGAGTAAAAATAATCTCTGACAAACTCCAAAGGAATTAGGTTAGTTGGAAAAACATCAACAAATACCTGTATCTACTCTGATTCTTCTCCCTCTTCAACATTCCACCAGGAAGAAACGATAGCCTTGTATTGCGGCTATTAGCAGCATTTTGAAGTCTCCGGAAAGACTGAAAAGAAGAATATTTTCATAACTTATTTCTCCATCTCTGAGAAGATTCCGCCACTCTTTTTGTGTCCTCAAGCATATTGTAATCTATAACAGGAAAACAAATTAAAAAAACTCAACATTAATCAAACAATTAGACGAGAAAGTAGTCTACCAAAAAGCACAATTCCATGGAGATTATACCGGAAAGAAGGAGATTATCGTCGAACTGCGAGATGGGAACGAATTCGAGCTTCCTTTTCCCCGTACAACCTGTTCGCTGCTTGTGGGATTTCACACAAGCAAGGCCACACGATCGAATTGAACATCCGGGACATATATACTTCCATGGATTCAACTTGCACTCCTCACAGGCCGGATTATCCATATTCGAGTCAAGAGGTTATGGAGCTGGGAGAGATTAGGGTTTATGGATTCAAATTAGGACATGTAAGTTTTCAAATTAACGTTTCTAGTCCGTCTACTTATAATTTATTTCGAAATACAGCACATACTTTCTAAGGTTTCCAACTTATAAACTTGACCCAAACAAGTTTGATAATAGGCTTTTTATAGCCAATCCAATAATCCATACTCAAAAGTTTACAATTAGAAACATAATTGTCACTCAAGTAGGAGACATTGTTTACAACACTAGGACTAACAAACAGATTCAAAGAGAAGAGTAACAACGATCTAATAACACAGTTTCTTCTTCTTAGTCGTATGGAATCTGGATATAGGCAGCATCACAGACAAATGCGTACATACAAAATCGCAAGGGCAACATTTTGTCAGAGTGAAAGTGATGTTTAATGTGGCCAAGCCGAAACTGATTGATCTGCCCTTTGGAGAGTGGATGAAAAAATTCAGAGACTCAATCATGCCAACGACTCGTGTCCGTAGCTGGAGTGAGAGAAGGGCGAAAGAGGAGCACTTAGTTTTAAAGAAATGTTTGGAGTGCTCAGTGAAGATCAAGTGGGAGTCAATCCGAAAGTGTTGGAAGAGATGAGAAACTATCTAGTTACAGCTAACGGAGACGACATTGCGGTTAAACAAGAGAGAGTCAAATCTACCATCGCTGAGGTGGAGTCGAATCCAAGTCTTACGTATGGAGTCTAGACCTCTAGTCGGAAAATGTTTAGTTTTTGACTAGTTTAGCGGTTACCATGAGGCCGGTGGGATGAGGGGTCTATATCTGGAGGCTTCGAGGCTATCT
Organism: Noccaea bulbosa; assembly: GCA_900406535.1. Lineage (NCBI taxonomy): Eukaryota > Viridiplantae > Streptophyta > Magnoliopsida > Brassicales > Brassicaceae > Noccaea > Noccaea bulbosa. The sequence continues at coordinate 32,241 of OVBJ01000649.1, read as the reverse complement.
CTACAGGATATTCCTCCATCTCGTTGTCTAACGGTATATGATCCTAGGCTAGCTGAAGCTGGATCATCCGGGACACTGGTGGTAAAAGGAAAAGCAAGGAAGAGACAAGTTGAAAGGTTGCGTCAGTTTTAAAACCTAAAAAAGGAATTCTGCTTTCAGAGAGAAAATCGGTGATTCAACAAGATTCAAAGACATCTAACGCGAGGTGCAAAAATCAAAAGGTGAGGGATCGCCGGATCTGTAATAAGCATCATTGTTTGGAATTGTCAAGGAGTGGGGCGGCCTCAAGGAGCTGCGGAAAAAGCACTTACCGAGGTGATGTTCTTGATGGACGTGATGAATTGTAGGAATGTTTTGGTGGATTTGCAGGAAGGGTTGGGTTACAAAAGAGTTTACACAGTGGAACCGATTGGGACTTGTGGCGGTTTGGCTCTATTCTGTTGTTAGTTACGTGCAAGAACTTGTTTGATATTCATGTTCAGTTTGGAGCTTTTTCGTTTTTTATGTCGTGTGTTTACGGAGCACCAGACAAGAGTAACAGAAGGGCAGTATGGGATCAGTTAAGCCGTATTGGAGAGAGCAGAAAAGGTGGTTGGTGAGATCACACACAATGGAGAAAAACTAGGAGGTCCTAGTACAAGTGTGCAATCATTCCATCACTTTGTAAATACGATGGCAGAGTTGCCTAGTCAAGGCAATAGGCTTCACATGGGGAGGGATGCGTGGGACTACTTGGATACCAACTAGGTTGGATAGATGTTTCGGTAATAAGGAGTGGTTCTCACTCTTTCCGGCATCAAACCAATCCTTTTTGGACAAGAGAGGGTCTGATCATAGGCCGGTTTTTGTGAGTCTTCAATCTTCTCAACAGTCTTATAAGGTACAGTTCAGAGTCGATGAGAGATTCGCAGGAAAGTTCTCAGCAGGTTGAAAAAGACTAACAATATGAATGATCGGAGCTGCAGTCAATCATATGTGGTTTATCTCATTGCTCAAAGTGTTTCAAGGTTGGAAGCTGCAGTCAATCATATGTGGCTACTGGTCATCCTCATTGGCTGGAGAACATTTTTGAAAGCGACAAGCCAGGTTATATTTTTGGGGGGGATTTGTTTCATCCCTTGTCCTGTACTCAGGTTGGAATTTTTGGTTTAGTTGGAGAAGGTTGGTTTGTCCAGGTTGTGTTTCTGTTGACGGTTTCTGTATTCCATGTATTTGGAATATGTGTAAGATATAAATTATAATCAATGTAATGACCCCTTGTCAGATACTGAGATTAATCAAGCTCATGATGTAATCCAAACATTGTATACAAAACACTCGTGAAGTCCTTTTAAGCTTTCGATTCAATACACGTTAAATCTGTCCATAAGAAACCAAAAGCAAGTTTGCAATCAGACACTTGGTTGGAATCACGATAACGGCCATGATATATGTCGAATGTAACAATCATAAGTAGAGAGACAAGGCTATGATCTGTATATAAGATAGACAACTTCATCAACTCAGATTAATTGATGCAACAAATCCGGAGAAGAAACAACACCGAACCCAACAAGGACTAGATTTTGACTAAGAGAAGCGACTGATTCTGAAGAAGAGAATAACAGTGGTAACAAAACCAAACCATTGGGTCAAATCAGCTCCCATGCATCCTTAGTAGTGCCATATGTATAGTAAATCAGCTTCCAGATCCGGAATATCCACTTAGCAGTCTCTTGGAAATAGACAATGAACACTTGCGATGTTGTGAAGCTTCTCATGAAACGCCAACTTCACCAGGAAATTGTATGACAGAGATACACGGAAACCAGCTATAGAGAAATCGCCAGCTACAATACAACTTGCTGTGGTATCATGGGTAAGCCAGTGAAGAAACTGGAAACCGTCAAAAGATTACCAATGTAATGATGAAAGCTGCAAACACTAGTACTAATCCGTCAGTGCAAGATAAGAGCATTTCCAAACCACCCTAATTTGTTCTTTAAATATTATTTTAGTGTAAATGTTTCTTTAACCTGACTTATTTTTTATATCAAAATAAATATAAAACACTATACTCTCATTTTTGGTGAAACCTTATTTCTTCTCTTATTTTGATTTCCAATTTTTTTTATTTGCAAAATAATCTTTCAAATTTAAGGTTTTATTATATCTAATATAAAGCTATTTTAGTTTTATCCGTCTACTTATAATATGTAAGGGTTTATAATACTTATAACTTGATCCAGACAAGTTTGATAATAGGGCTTTTTTTTATAGCCAATCCAATAATCCATACTCAAAAAGTTTTACAACTGAAACATAATTGTCAATCAAGAAGGAGACATTGTTACAGCAAAAGGACTCACAAACAGATTCAAAGAGACGAGTAACAACGATCTAATAACACAGTTTCTTCTTCTTAGTCGTATGGAATCTGGATATAGGCAGCATCACAGACAAATGGGATGTCTGCGTACATACCCGCAAGTGCACAGCGAATGCTTTCCAGGACGGTGAACAGATAAGCAAACGCAACGGCGGTCCAGAAATGCATCCCAAACTTACCCCAGTAGACTCCAAGAGGCATCCACTTGCTCACGGTTCCTATGACCTGAAGAGCGATTTCAAGCAGCATACCCATCACTACATGGAACCTGAAGAAGTGAGGCCATTCTTTTCTTCTCACTATCCCTAGATACGCTACAAAGAAGTAAGCCATGAGGAACCAGCTTGGTAGTCTTCCGATGGCGCCTAGAAACGGGTAGGTTAAGAACTCGAAATCTTCAAGGAATGGGTGGAGATGGTAAGCGGTCTCTGCGTACATCCACGTTTCGTGCAGCGGCATCAGGTAAGGTAGGCATGCCAAAGTTCTCCACCACCATTGTGGCTTTTTGGTCATTGGAGGAAACCGGAAGCTGGAAGGTACGTCTTTGGATGCTCTTGGGGCCAAAAGGGTTTTTCTGCGGACGGGTAACATGGGTAGTGTACAAGAGAGGCTACCTTGTTCCCCATTCAGAAGCCAAGAAGACGAGGCTGAGAGAAATGACAGAGGCACACCTGAGACAAGGAAGAATATAAGATTGTGTCTAACGAACAAAACCAGAAACTTTGAAATACCAAATGTGCATGAGCAAGTCACTGATCTTAGTTTCAGGCCATCAACAAAACCAAACAATTCACATCATAAGAAGCTCATCCGGATAAATCTACAAAGCTAAGCAGGGATTTATGATTTAAGTAATCGAACCAAAGAAACAGAAGAGATTCACTTGCCTCTAGGTACTCCCCGTTGAAGCTCATTACATGGTAAAGATGATCTTCGAGCAAGATAATTTTGAGTCGGTCCAGATGCAGCTCTGTACGATGCTGACTTGAATGCCCGAGAGCTCGTTAGAACATGTGCACTTGGCGTGCTGCATCCACCTAGCATCATTACCACCTACAGAGAAAATTGAGGACTTCACCAAAATGGAATATGCAAACCAAATTCGAGCAGAAGACTGCAATGACAAGCTTAAACTTATGAACTTGTGATTCCCACAAACAAAATTTCTGGCACCTTCACTTGAACACAATCTAGTTCGTTGTTCACATCTAAGCCAGTACTAGAGCTCAGCTAAATAGGAAGAGACCAAGATTCCTCCATCGAATCACTCATTGACAACACCTAAACTAGGGAAATGACCCGTAATATAAATTCCGCGACCATGGTTGCAATTCCATCAGTGAAAATCTGATTTATCATCAGCACAAATCCGTAAGTAGCTTAACAAACCCAAAATGAAAATATGCAACAGATGAAACTGAACAATCCCATAATTTCCAGTAAAACGCATTTCAATTCCTAGTGCAGAGATTTCTCACGAAATAAAGCCAGAAAACAATTACAAACAACGAAAATTGGAAAATTCCTGGAAACCCATGAGATAATTTAGAGAAAGAAGTTAACCTTCAAAACCGAGAATCAAAACTGGAGAGTAGGGTTCATCAAAGCTTGATCCTATCCTTCACTCTCCGAAAATAAAAACACCGTCAATTTCTCTATCTGTTCTCCGACTACAATTTTACATTAATACCCCGAGGCCCAGATAGGCCCAAAACCTCTAAATGAACAAGAGGGTTCGATGAATATTAAACCGTGACCAAATTTGAAACTTTCTTTTTTTACTGTTTCCCCCAAACATTCTTTTGAACGTCGAATTGACAATTTCCTTCCGCCGTCGGGATGTCGATTCCCGATCCCAACTCCTCCGCATCTGTTACGGTGTCTCCGTCTCTCTCCACCGCATCTCAAACTCCGGCGATACCAGCTACAATTGTCAGAACACCGTCGTTTCAGCCACCTCCCGCTCCGCCGCCACCGCCTCCGCCTCCGCCTTACAGAGCCATAGCGCCGCTTCACCATCCTAATCCGGTTCAACAAGCTCATAATAACCTCTACGCACAGTCAATCCCGAACCGACGCCCAAATTCGCCTCACCAGCTCCCTCATCAAGACCCGTCAGCAGTTCTGTACCCGTTCTCTCCTCCTCCGGGTCGAGGGTTTTCGTCCCGACCCGTCCGGATGAATTCGCCGTTCGTCACTGATCCCTCAGTAACCGTCGGATACCCTCCTCGCCCGGTTCTTGCTTATAATCCTCGACAATTTTCGCCGAATCAAATGGAATCCATGATGCAGCTCATGAGAGCCAGAAATCCTCAGTTTCCTCACCCTGGATCGGGTTCTCTTGCCGGGTCGGGTCCCATGAGAGGAATTCCTCACTTTTTGCAACCGCGGGTGAGTTTTCTATTAGCTTGCGTTCGTGCAGTTCCTTCTTTTTAGTACAAATTTAATTGGTTGGTATGTTTGTTTCCTTTGTCGATGCTTAGCTTAGAGTTGATTTGTGGAATGCATATTGTGGACAATGCGTGGTTAAAATCTTTCTCGGTTGAATTTTTTAACCGAATTTAATCTCACGGCTGAGAATCTTCTTGGTTAATATATTGGACCCACTTTCTTCAGAGTGCTTCTCATCTGAACTGATGCATGTAGTTTATTGACTTTTGTTTCAGTTAGCATTCTCTAATTGACGAATATCACACAAAAAGCTACCTTTTTATTAAATACATGAAAGATTGGTATATGCCAGGCCAAATTCTCTGGAATCTAGTTATCTTTCTATTTTAGGTATCGTATCCTGCCGTGTGTTCATAATTGTGATTTACTTTTGTGGAATGACGGAAGACTTGAACTCCTGTAATCTTTCAGCAGTTGTGCGCATATTCACTTTGATTCTTGCTCTTGTCACTGTCACATTTTCTCTCACTTTTGTAAATTTTGGTACGTAGGTTGCCCCTCCCCCAACTTCAATTCTGGACACAGGCAGGAATAAAAATGCCAGGTGAACACTAAACTTTTTTAGTTTGATATCATCTTTCTTTGAGTGTATATAAGCAAACTTGCTCTAACATAGTTTCCTCGCTGTTTCTTTTTCATGGTATTAGAAACCGGGATTCAGCGCTTGTCCTTGTTAAAGGGAGAAAGGCAAGCATACCACATATCTCTGTTTCTCATTTTCTTTTGAACTGCTAGTTTGACAATGCGGAAAAGACATTTGTTAAGTTACGAATTTAGATTGTAATACTAGTACTTATCATATTTTTCCAGGTTAGAATCACAGAGGACGCTTCTCTCTATTCACTTGGTCGATCATGGTTGAGAAATGGTGTTCATGAAGGAATTCAGGTTCGCATCACTTTATGTTATACTGTTAAAGTTTTGTTGCCAAAAGCTCAGTTTCATAGATGTTTCCACTTGACACAAGGATTCATGGGTTGTACTTTTGTGATCTTGCTTTTCTGGGGTTTTGATTCAGAAAGCCATATATTCACAAACTAATTTTGAACTAAATTACTTTTGGACTACTCATCTGATAGCATCCAGGTTGCTTGATATACTTTGTTGTCTCTTTGAATCCCCTTTTGTTGCAAACTCTCCAGCGTAACCATGAATGTGGGATTAATCTAACTTGCAGTTTTTTTTTGTTGACAGTCCCAGAGGACCGAGACAATGAAACCTTTACCAAAGCCATTACCTGTGGATATGATGGAGGCAAGTGTGCCAAACGATTTAGCTGAAGAAGGAGAATATGAAGATAAAGAGGTTTGGGTTTTCTCTTCAAGAAGCATAGATTCTCTCTGAGCAGAACCGTACACATGAATCCCAGCGCTTGATCAGTAGGAAACTCAACTTTTTTGTTTGATGATCTCAGGACGAAGAAGCTGTGAAGCAATTATCAGAGAAGGATCTTTTGAAAAGACACGTCGAGCGAGCTAAGAAGGTCCGTGCACGGTAAGTTCCACAATAGTTCCCTCTTTTGGACTCTCCTAAGTTTTCTATATTTCCTCTTAAATCCTCTAAACTAGACTCACCGAGCGAAAAACTTCCCCTGCAAGAATCTTGGACTGACAGAAAACTGGGATCCTTTCATTTCAGGTTAAGAGAAGAACGGTTGAGGAAGATTGCGAGGTACAAAGCAAGATTGGCTCTTCTTCTGCCACAATCCTGATAGCAATGCAGGAAGAGCGACTGAAAGGGTAAAGTTTTGTTAGGAGTTAGCATCATATGACTGTTGTTAATTTAGCGTAACACCACGTACGGTACGTGTATGTGTTTCCTTCTTTCTCTCCTATAGTAGGAGTAGAACTATAGGCTAGCTTCCATTTGTTCTTATAAATTAGCTATTGTGTTTACTTAAATTCTCTAATTGATTCTCTAAGATTTAAGATAAGAGTCTCGGGGCATGCGATCTTTAAAAGTGAAAATATTAATCACAAGACCAGGCGTGTTAAATATATTAATAATAATAGAAATTCGTAAAAATCGCATAGGGAAGCGTACAAACGCCTCCCTGATTTCTCTCACTTTTCAGTTGCATCTTTACCAAACGCGTGTCACCACCGCTAACTTGTTCGTTTCTCTTTGCCACCGTTCTCTCTTCACGTTCAATCCGCCATTTCTGTAAAATCCTCACCTTTTCTCAGGAAAATCTTATTAAAACTATTTCCCCTCAATAACCTTTATTTTCTTTCGTTTACACTGCTGTCGTCTTCCAGCTCTCTGATTCTTTCAAAGTTACCCAATTTCAGTTCCTTACTCTCCAAGAAAGAAGATCGCCGATCGCAAAAACTTGTTTTCCGTTGAGAATGGCGGGGAACGAGTGGATAAATGGATATTTGGAGGCGATACTTGATAGCCAAGCTCAAGGGATTGAGGAGCAACAGACAAAACCTCAAGCCATTGCGAATCTGAGAGACGGAGAAGGACAATATTTTAATCCGACTAAATACTTTGTGGAGGAAGTGGTGACCGGCGTCGATGAAACCGATCTTCACCGGACCTGGATCAAGGTCGTCGCAACTCGCAATTCCCGCGAACGCAACTCTCGATTGGAGAACATGTGCTGGAGAATCTGGCACCTCACTCGCAAGAAGAAGCAGGTCCGTCATTTTTCTCGATCAGTGTGTCTGTGTATCATCAGCTAAGCTTGCATCTGTTTGTGTTGATTTTATATTACAGTTGGAATGGGAGGATTCGCAGCGAGTAGCGAACAGGAGACTGGAAAGGGAACAAGGAAGAAGAGACGCGACAGAGGACTTATCCGAGGATTTATCAGAAGGAGAGAAAGGAGACGGTGTTGGAGAAATTATTCAGCCGGAGACGCCTATTAGACGACTGCAACGCAATTCATCCAATGTCGAAATCTGGTCTGATGATAAAAAGGAGAACCGCCTTTACGTTGTCCTCATCAGGTACTGCATTTCCCTCTGTTTTCTTTCTCTTGCTTCCTCCGTTGTTTGATATTTATGTTTTAATTTATCAGTTTGCATGGACTGGTTCGTGGAGAAAACATGGAGCTTGGTAGCGATTCTGATACCGGTGGACAGGTACATTGTGCCCCAAGTTATCAATAAGCTTGAATCCGGCATCAGTCTCCGGTTTTAACTTTTTCTTGTCAGGTGAAATATGTTGTGGAGCTAGCTCGAGCATTAGCGAAAATGCCAGGTGTGTACCGAGTGGATCTGTTTACACGCCAGATATGCTCATCAGAAGTTGACTGGAGCTACGCAGAGCCAACGGAGATGCTAACATCCGCTTCTGCTGAAGATTGTGACGGCGATGAAACCGGAGAAAGCAGTGGAGCTTATATCATCAGGATACCGTTTGGTCCACGGGATAAGTACTTGAGAAAAGAGATCCTCTGGCCATACATCCAAGAGTTCGTCGATGGAGCGTTAGCCCACATTCTAAACATGTCAAAAGTTTTGGGAGAACAGATTGGGAATGGGAAACCGGTGTGGCCGTATGTGATTCACGGTCACTACGCGGATGCAGGAGACAGCGCGGCTCTGCTTTCTGGTGCGTTGAATGTTCCTATGGTCTTGACGGGGCATTCTCTAGGAAGAAACAAGCTTGAGCAGCTTTTGAAACAAGGGAGGCAATCAAAGGAAGATATAAACTCGACGTATAAGATCAAGAGGAGGATTGAGGCAGAGGAGCTTTCTCTGGATGCTGCAGAGCTTGTGATAACGAGCACGAGGCAGGAGATTGATGAGCAGTGGGGGCTTTACGATGGGTTCGATGTTAAACTCGAGAAAGTCTTGAGAGCTCGTGCTAGACGCGGTGTTAATTGCCACGGAAGGTTCATGCCAAGAATGGCGGTTATTCCTCCGGGAATGGATTTCACAAACGTTGTGGTTCAAGAAGATACACCTGAGGGCGATGGAGAATTAGCTTCCTTGGTAGGAGGAGCCGAGGGATCTTCTCCTAGAGCGGTTCCAACTATATGGTCTGAAGTGAGTCTTCCTAAGCAACTTCTTCACTATCTTCTTTTTCAAGGTTTTGTTTTCATGTTTGGTTGCGTAAATTTGGCAGATTATGAGATTTTTCACAAATCCTCACAAACCGATGATCTTGGCATTATCTAGACCAGACCCAAAGAAGAATATAACCACTCTTTTGAAAGCGTTTGGAGAATGTCGACATCTACGGGAGCTAGCTAATCTCGTAACTCTCTACTCATATAACTTTTCAATTCAGGCAGAAATTAAGGGGAAGAAAAACAAGATTCTCTTTGTGTTGCTGAAATTGTTTTCCTCTTTTTTTTGCAGACTTTGATTATGGGAAATAGAGATGATATAGATGAGATGTCATCTGGAAACGCAAACATGCTTACAACCGTCTTGAAACTCATTGACAAGTACGATCTTTACGGGTCTGTTGCGTATCCTAAGCATCATAAACAGTCCGATGTTCCTGACATATACCGACTTGCTGCAAATACAAAGGGTGTTTTCATTAATCCAGCTCTGGTTGAACCTTTTGGCCTTACACTCATTGAGGTATAGTCCTTTTTTAGAAATGTCCAATCCGGTTTAACCAAGACCGGTTCTTTAGCCGAACTTAAGAGGAAATAAACTAATGCAGGCTGCGGCTCACGGACTTCCGATGGTGGCGACAAAGAATGGAGGACCGGTCGACATACATCGGGTAAATGAAGTTTCCTGAAACTGAAATTCATTTTAGATTGGTTATATTTGTTTCTCATGGTTCTTTTTAATATTTCAGGCACTGCACAACGGTTTGCTTGTGGATCCACACGACCAAGAAGCGATAGCAAATGCGTTACTGAAGCTGGTGTCGGAGAAGAACCTGTGGAACGAGTGCAGGATTAACGGATGGAAGAACATTCACCTCTTTTCGTGGCCGGAACATTGCCGGACTTACCTGACACGTGTAGCGTCATGCCGTATGAGACATCCGCAGTGGCAGACGGATGCAGACGAAATGGCGGCTCAAGACGATGAGTTTTCACTCAACGACTCTCTTAAAGACGTTCAAGACATGTCTCTCCGACTCTCTATGGATGGAGATAAACCTTCCTGGAATGCGTCTATTGACCCGAATGCTGCTGATCCGGTTAAGCAAATCATGAGCCGGATGAAAAAACCCGAGACTAAGACTAAACCGGAATTACAGGGGAAGAAACAAGTTGATAGCTTGGTAAGCAAGTATCCAGTTTTGAGGCGACGGGAACGGTTGGTAGTTTTAGCGGCTGATTGCTATGACGATGAAGGAGCGCCGGATGAGAAATCTATGGTTCCGATGATTCAGAATATCATCAAAGCCGTGCGATCGGATCCTCAGATGGCTAAGAACTCTGGTTTCGCGCTTTCCACTCCGATGCCGCTTGATGAATTAACTAGCTTCTTGAAGTCTGCCAAGATTCAGGTGAGCGAGTTCGACGCGTTGATATGCAGCAGCGGGAGCGAAGTATACTACCCAGGAGTAGAAGACGGGAAGCTTCTTCCGGATCCTGACTATTCCTCGCATATCGATTACCGGTGGGGTAACGAAGGGCTTAAGAACACTGTCTGGAAACTGATGAACACAACCGCGGTTGGTGGAGAAGATAGGAACAATGGCTCTCCGAATCTGATCCAGGAGGATCAGCCATCGGGCAATGCGCATTGTGTTGCATATTTGATTAAAGATCGGTCCAAGGTAAAGTGTTTTTTTGTTTCCTTGTTGCGGCTCTACTCATCGGTGATGCAGTATCTAACCAGGGCTCCTACAGGTTATGAGAATTGATGACTTGCGGCAGAAGTTACGTCTAAGAGGTCTTCGTTGCCACCCTATGTACTGTCGGAATTCAACAAGAATGCAAATCGTTCCTCTTCTTGCTTCTCGATCTCAAGCTCTTAGGTACATTAATTTTGCGAAAACGTTACAAAACCACATTATATCTGTGATCTATCTATTTCCTTATCAATGCGTTTGAATATTTGCGGTGCAGATACTTGTTCGTGCGGTGGAGGCTGAACGTGGCGAACATGTACGTGGTGGTCGGAGAACGGGGCGATACGGACTACGAGGAGCTGATCTCCGGCACACACAAGACGGTGATCATCAAGGGGCTTGTGACATTGGGCTCTGATGCTCTTCTCCGGTCAACAGACCTTCGGGACGACATCGTTCCGAAAGAGAGTCCTTATATCGGTTTTCTCAATGCCGACTCACCGGTTAACGAGATAACCGACACTTTGAAGCAGCTCTCAAAAGCCTCCACTTGATTTAACTAACATCCAGTCGCCGGTTGGACCTTGTAGATTGATTTATTAGATATTAAATTTAAGTATTTTTGGCCGATCAGAATATCAGATATTAGGATGTTATCTGTTACTAATAAAGTTCCTGTTGTTTACATCCGACAAACAAGAAAGAAATATATTGCACTGGCTAGGAAAAACAAAAATTTATAAATTGAACTTTCTTACTAATAGAATCTCCAAAAACACTGAATGTAAATTTAGAAAAGACTCTTGATGAAATAGTGTACATTTTGTAACAAAGTTTGAAATAAAATAATGGCTGTCAATAAACCAGAGATAAGGTAAGCCTGATTTCAAAATGATCAACCGGCCGGTTTGATTCCGAGAACCGATGTCGGTTTATCGCGGGACTGACTCGCGGCTGCTACGGTGATTGATCCGAAGGAGCTAAAATAAATCACTTTTTGATTAACGTCAAATCTACATCTCGCCAGTGAGGAAGAGCTCCAGCGGAGAGAGTTTTACACAGAGTAATTGCAAATTCGGAAATCACTGGAGAAGATTTTGCTTTCTTCCAGATTTCAAACGCGATGCGAAGGTAGATAAATCAAATATGTTGCTTCTGTTTCACTTTTCTGGGCAAATTTATGGTGTCTGAGATGCAATTTTCGCGTCAGAAGAGATATATCGGATCGATGTTGATTTCGAGTGATTGTTGCAGGTTAGGGCACCAGCGGCTTCATGGGAAGACGGGGGGAGTTGGAACAAAAGGGATGGTGGCGAAGTTGTCTATCGGAGTCATAGTTCTACTGATCTGTACGCTCTCGCTGCTTTTCTCGGTTAACATCGGTGGTAGTCGCGAGCCGGCCCGTCCATCTAAGGTCAGTTCACTTTCGCTCATGCTTTTGGAGTAGCTTTTTGTAGCTGAAGAATCAGGTCTTCTGTTTGATTGGCGATGAAATGCGATATGTGAACCTGCAAAGGCCAAAGATCTAAATCACCTGCTCTTAGATGATAGTTTGAGTGAGTCTTTGATTTGTTGAACTAAGCAAGCATTTGGTATTTGAGCAGATAAACGTGGAAGAGCTATGGGAGAGTGCTGCTTCTGGCGGTTGGAGACCATCTTCTGCGCCACGATCTGACTGGTCTCGTATGTTCATCTCATGTTTTGAGCAGTAAAGATTTAACTCGTTGCTAATCTCAAAGTCTTTGGGCATTCCAAGCTTGAAATGATGATAAGAATCTTTTGATTCTTTTTTTTTGCAGCTCCTACGAAGGAGACAAATGGTTATCTTCGAGTTCGGTGTAATGGTGGTTTGAATCAGCAACGTAGTGCGGTAGGTGTACTATCATGTTAATATCATTCTACAGGAGATGTTTTACCTTTAAAAGTCTAGTGGAGTTGAGCTAGCTTCAACCTCCACTGTAAATATGTTTGTTATTTTATCTTTGAATTGACAAATGTGTATTCCAGATATGTAATGCAGTACTTGCTGCCCGGATCATGAATGCTACACTTGTGTTACCCGAATTAGATGCAAACTCGTTTTGGCATGATGACAGGTATGTATGTTGGTTACATAGCATAAATTTTGGGGAAAAAGTGGGAAATTCTCTGTAAAATACGGAGTTGATGTCTCTTAGTTACAGTTGTAAAGGTTTAGCAATTTGTATGCCTTTCTAAGTATCATGGGATAGATAAGTTTGAAGCGGATTTCTTTGCTTAATGTTAAGGATAGATGTTGGTTTGCTCAGAAGAACAAATGCCATTACATGAAATGTTTTGAGTATATGTCTCTGTTCTCTAATATATGATTGTTTTATCCCAGTGGTTTTCAGGGTATCTATGATGTTGAACATTTTATTGAGACACTGAAGTATGATGTTAAGATTGTGGGAAAGATCCCCGATGTTCACAAAAACGGGAAAACCAAGAAGATAAAAGCTTTTCAGGTACAAGCATAAAGGAATCTTTTGTTTTCATATAAGCTTGAAGTCTGAAAGTAAAGGTTATATGCCTGTGTGATCGTTTATTCTTTGAAACAGATTCGTCCTCCTCGAGATGCTCCTATTGAGTGGTACCTGACAACTGCTCTAAAGGCAATGAAGGAACATAGTGCTATCTATCTCACTCCTTTCTCACATCGTTTGGCGGAGGAAATTGACCATCCTGAATATCAACGGTTAAGGTGCAGAGTGAACTACCACGCATTGAGATTCAAACCACACATCATGAAGTTGAGCGAATCAATTGTTGACAAGCTCCGGTCACAGGGCCACTTCATGTCTATCCATCTTCGTTTTGAAATGGATATGTTGGCATTTGCAGGGTATGCTCTTTTGCAACAATCTTTCTATTTCAGTAATTTACATATAAAAGTTGGTTCTCGTTGAAGTGTCTTGCGGAAGTTGGTTGCCTTTGTATCATCTGACATACATCAGCACACATGGAAATAATGGTTCATTGTCTATCTTCCACAGATGCTTTGACATATTTAACCCTGAGGAACAGAAGATACTTAGAAAGTACCGTAAAGAAAATTTTGCAGAAAAAAGGCTTATTTACAACGAAAGACGCGCTATTGGGAAGTGTCCACTGACCCCTGAGGAGGTACTTAATTTACTTTTTTATCCGTATCATTTTCACGTTGAAGAATAACTGATAAGCTAGACAGCAATTAGAGGGATCATAATTGCAGCTACTCTGGCATTCTTGTAGGCTTTAGAAATGCAACATGACATTTTGGATGATCCTTGTGACGCAGGTGGGTCTTATCTTACGAGCAATGAGATTCGACAACTCCACAAGGATATACCTAGCAGCTGGTGAACTTTTTGGCGGGGAACGGTTCATGAAACCGTTTCGAACCTTGTTCCCACGGCTTGACAACCACAGCTCCGTAGACCCTTCTGAGGAGCTGTCAGCAAACTCACAAGGCTTAATAGGATCAGCTGTGGATTACATGGTTTGTCTCCTGTCCGACATTTTTATGCCAACGTATGATGGACCAAGCAACTTCGCCAACAATCTCTTAGGTCATCGCCTTTACTATGGCTTCCGTACCACAATCCGACCGGACAGAAAAGCTTTAGCTCCGATTTTCATAGCAAGAGAGAAAGGGAAAACTGCTGGGTTTGAAGAGGCAGTGAGACGAGTAATGCTGAAAACAAACTTTGGAGGGCCTCACAAACGTGTATCTCCTGAATCGTTTTATACAAATTCATGGCCTGAATGTTTCTGTCAGATGAATCCGAAGAAGTCTAGTGACAAATGCCCGCCGGATAATGTTATAGAGATTCTCGACAGCCGGTTAGAGAGAACCGGAGATCCAGATTCAGCTTCTCAGACGAATTTCACGGTCACTGGATTAGAACGGTGAAGATCTTTAACTGTAAGCCTTTGAAGCGTTTTATACTGCAACTTGTTTCAAACAAAGAAGAGCAGAAGAAGAGAAAGGTCTCTCGACATTGTTCATACAGTTCAAATAGTTCAACATCTCTCTCTGTTAAACATTTTTCTTTATGAAGCGTATATTTGAATCTTCTTTCAAACTTTGTAACAAAATCTAAGAGAAGTGATGAGGTTCCACATGTATCTTCTTGATTGGACTTGGAATGAATTTTATTACAAAAACAAACACAAAAGTTAGAGGTTCTCTCATTTGTAATCTCTGAATCCTATACCAAAAGGCATACTCTTTAACTAAAGCTCTCGTTTTTTTCTGCAAAAATCAAACGTCTTTGAGCTGATTGATGATACCAACTTTTGCTTACTTAGTGTTGTGTGTTGGGACACTAAGATAGAATTTAGTATTTTTGAAGTCATCTAGTAACGGATTGTATCCGTCCTTTGTTCTCGTCTTTGTTGGTAAACCAAACTCGTCCATGAACGCTGATGTATCGAGCTACAAGAGCCAAACAGAGGAAGAAGGGAAAATGTTACTTCACTTTCAGAAAAATCCTCTCTGTTGTTATGGTAAAGTGTTATTACCGTGAGAGTTCGCCTTTTCCTTCCTTTTTTCGATGGTGTCCCGTCTTTCTCCGTCTTCCTCCATCCGGAACAATAATGGTCCAGGCGTTCCAATAGCCAAAAATCGGTCGGAAAAAATATATCAGCATCACCCTGCAAGATCATCCAGCTTACATTTGGATTTTGAAGTTTTAATGAGGCTACAAGTTTAAGACAAGTACTCAATCACAATGGAGGAATTAAGTCAAATAATGAGATTTTCAGAAAACTCGCACCTTTGCGTCCAGATAACTACTGTAGTCTGAGCTAAATCCATCTTTCTGCAAAGGTATTTCTATGAGTTATTCTAGAAACAAGTTTGAGTTTGATATAAGCAATGGAGAAGGACAGTTTCTTATATCATATCCCAAACCAACTTTCTTATAGAAAGATATGAAGAACAGACCTTCGTTGAAACCAATGGGGCTCTTTCACCAGGAACTTTCACATCGGGCAAGAAGCTAAAGTCTGAAGCTATTAGAGACATCTTTGGCAGCTTTTCATGTAAAACCTCTAGCAGTTTCTGGAATTTCCAAAATTAGAACAGAGCAATACAACACCTTATTTTAATAATGTGGATACCATTTGTTTCTTACCAAACAACCTGTCGGAAGCCAACTACGTCTAGGTTTGGGAAATAGTTTGAACCAGATTTCTCTTGGTTTTGAAATTGGATCATCTTCATGTTCAACAATGTCAAGGCAGCGCTTAATCAGTGGATCTTCTAAAGGCTTGTATAGCTCAGAGAGTGCTTCGCTACAATTTATAAGACATATTGATCAATAAAGGCAGATTATAAACTTCATTTGAACCAAACATGTATTATCTGTACCGCTCTGGTTTGTTTTCAACCAAGACTTCCATCCATGGGGAAACTTGACTTTTGGAATACACAAGATCGTGTGGGAGATTATCTAGCACCTGCAATGGCATACGTTAATACAAACGTTAGACGTCGATTCCTCTTCAATACAAAATACCAATTTATCAAATGGAACCACAGCTACTTAATTTCGTACCTCGAGCATTATCACCCAACACGGTTGTTGCTCCACATTCCCTGTTTGCAAATACACACTCTATAAGCACTGATAGATAACTTCATTGCCACTAAACTGAAAGTTGTTCGGGTAAAACGTAGTGGGCTAACTTATAAACATTTTGACTACTAAACTAGTCTCAAGAAATCTGCCCTATACTGAAGAGAAAGAACCTTACTCCATCCAGATAGGTCAGATGCATCACGACACTCAACTCGGAACTTTGATAGATGACTTCCAACTTGTGCAACAGTTTCCTTTTGAATCTCAGCCAGTGAAGGACTGATTTCTATAGAACTGATATACATTAATATAGGATGCAGTTAATATAATTGCAGAAAGCTGTATATCAGTTCCAGCCAAGGATGATTGTGTATCATTCATGCCAGCTTAAATTGAAAAGAGAGGAAAACTGAGGATACGTACGTGTAGGTCATGTTATTGTAGATTCTCTCAGGAGCATTCAACATTATGTAGTCCAATACACCCTTTGCACAGGTGCCCGATCCACCACCGATTTCATATATCTAAGCACATGTTCCAAGTGTTACCGATTAACAGAAGATTCAATGCAAATGTAGACTTTAACTCTTAAAACGGGATGCAAAACCTTCCTGTTCCCAGTAACTAAAGTAGAGATGTAGAAGATGAAAGAAGCAAACCTTTAATGGAACAGAGAGATTTGTGGTACGCAGTATAGCTTCTGCAATCCCATGAGCATACCAAGGCTACAAGAGATGATTGACATTATAAGAAATGGAAAAATTACGGTATTCCAAGAAAACATCAAAGAACATATCCACTGTATTTTCACCTTGAAGAGCTCCACTGGAGTAAACCAAGAAATGTCACTCTGCTTGTATACTTTCTCCAATAACTTCATGTACGCTTTCCTCCCTAGGAAAGAGAAAGAAAAAAATCGACTTACTAGATAGAAAGATATAGCATCCCAAGCCATATAACATTTTTCTGGAATAAGAACTAACATCGCTATATATTCGGAAATGGGAAGTTTTAGGGGAAGAGTCCAACATTACTAACTATCAAACACTAAAGGCAAGTGAAACTTGAATACCTTCAAGTTGGTTGAACTTAATACTTCTCTCCAAAACCCCAACAGATCGTGATCGTTGAGAGAAGTAGCCGTGATTTGGATCATACAATGCTGTGTGTATGAAATCCCGAACCTGTTTCGGTTTAATCAAACAGTTTCAGAAATCGCCAAATGAAAATGAAATCTGAAAAACATCGAGAATCTGATAAAATCCATTTTAGTGATTAGTGGTCGTCTAAAAACAAACGGAGAAAGAAATTCATAAGACGGGATAACACAGAGCAGAAATTTGTCTATGAATTTCGAAATGCTTTGATTTTTTGATGGATTGCTTATCATGTACAAATTTCGAAATGTCATCAATTTATCACTAATTACAATTATCAAGGACGCCCATTTTCATACAGAATAATCTTTTGGGCCAACAAGCAAAACCCCCTGGGAGAAGAAAACGAGGGATAGATGAAGAAGAAACTTACAAGAACTGGTTCATCGCCTATGAGCTTCTGAGTCGAGAAGAAAGCAGCTCGAAGCGATCCAAAGCCTCGCAGGTCGAATTGATCAACATTTCTACTGCAAAACAACAATGGAAGCTTCCGAGAAGAGGCAAATCGAACGAGAGCCATGAGAACTCGCCCTCTCTCTCTCTCTCCGCGTCCCGGTTTCGACTTTCTACGACATTCGAGATGGAAAACTCCCAAGGAAATCACCGGTTCAGGCTTCACAGAGTCAGAGGGGTTTAGGGTTTACATCCGGTTCGGTACGCTAATTCTTAATCCTTGGTTCCGCTATTAAAATTCTGAAAACCAGAATCGAACCGTATCTGCCCAATTTTCCTTTATTTATTTATTTATTTTTAACCACTTTTTCATGCAGGAGGCGTACAATTTTCTTGTTTTCTACGTCACCTTGTTTCCCCCCCCCCACTTGGCTAATGCTAGACCTCAGTTATAGATAAAATCCAAATTTGATTTGATTTAATTTGATTCCTCAATCAAGATGTTCAAAAATAGTTACTTTCTACCTATTTGAGATTCACCCAACCTGTGGCTCGGATCCGTTTTCTTTTTACTGATTTCATTTGGGATTATTACGTACACACAAAAATTAAAATTTGTGATCTGTAATATCAGAGTTCGAGCGGATGATCCAAGTTTTTGTAATGTTCCCATAGATTTTCGAAACGTGATTGTCTGCAAAAAAAAAAAAACAAACACGAGAAGATTTGATTAGCAATTTTGCCATATTTTGTTTTTGGAGCCTGAAAGCTGCAGAAATGCCGTGTTTAGATACGCAAAATTGGAATGTCACTGGCCTCATAGGCGCCTTTTTGAATCTCTCCGTAGCTTATTTGCTTCTCTGTACATCTCTTTTTGTACATCTCGTGTTGAGTTTTTTAGGGTTTCTAGGTTTATCTCTTCCAAGATTTCACAGCGGACGTTTCGATGATGCAAACATGAGGAAATGCTTTCAAGATTGTGCGTCAGAGAGAATCTCAGCCGTAGATAGATCGGTGAAAAGCAAAGTCCCCTTCTGTTCGATTACTAGTGATGATGATTCGAACCGACTTGTTGAGTTAAAGCTGGTGAGAAAGAACAGCGGTGACATAAGTAATGCTAGAGTTAAAGATGAAACAGAGGATTTGTTCAGAGAAGAACAAAATGTGATTAACAATAAGGCCGGACTCGGTGGATTAAATCTGATGACCGTTCAGGGCACGAAAGGCAAGCGTTTTGTTACCCGAAGATCAAGAAACGGTCTCAAAAGCCATAGGAGATGTCGCATGGACTGTGGAACTCTTAGGTCGGTTTCTTCATCAGAAGCTTTCGATGAGACCGTAAAAAAACCTTTGATCCAGCCTTGTGATGACGTCTTTATCAGAGCTAAGAATGAGAGATTATCCAATGATGACCGTAAAGGTTTTCTTTCTTTATCAGATGGTGTGAAGGCAGGAGAGAGGATTAATCTGTCTCATTGGCCGGAGCATGAAAAAAGTGTATCAGTTAACGAACCGGTAAACGCCAATACATCAGCAGAGCAATGTTTTGTCAGAAATGTAGAAGAAAAGTCTGTTGTGGTTTTAGAAGAGTTATTGAAAGAAGAGCGAGCTGCTCGAGCAGCGATTTGTGTTGAGCTCGACAAAGAGAGAAGCGCAGCAGCATCAGCAGCAGATGAGGCCATGGCGATGATACATAGGCTGCAAGATGAGAAGGCGGCGACGGAAATGGAAGCGATGCAGTTCCAGAGAATGGTTGAAGAGAAATCCACATTCGATGCTGAAGAGATGGTCATTCTCAAAGATATTTTGATACGGCGTGAGAGGGAGAAACATTTCTTGGAGAAAGAAGTTGAAGCTTATAGAGAGCTACTCGTCGAGGCCGACGAATTGGAATGTTCTTCAACAAGACAGGACAATCTTCCAGAGGATAAAGCAAAGACGGCGAAACCAACAGATTCCCAAGAGAGAAGAGCTTTGCTTGTTCAAGAACTTGGTGGCACGGTTCTTGATGTGCCTTGTAGAGAAGAAGAAAACAGAGATAAAATCCTAGATTTGTATAAATCAGATTCAGAGGTTGCCTATTCGCGCGTGCGTGATGTCCATATGGTGAAGGACGAGACAGAGAACATTGGTAAGAAGAAGAATCTAGAAGCATCATCCGTTAGCAAACCTGAAGAATCATTACAGGGAAATGGTATCATTGTTTCGGGGATTGCTCGAAAGCTTCCTCCGTTATGTCGTCCACGAAGGAAATCGCTAAGCTCTTCGGGTTCGAGGAGGAAATCGATGTCTGCAGTTGATTATGAGAGGTTAAAGATCGAGAATGAAGTGGAATTATTGAGAGAAAGATTAAAGGCTGTTCAAGAGGAAAGAGAGGAGCTTACGCGACGAGCATCTTTGCCTCCTTTATCATCAAAGGTTAATTAAAACAAGTTTCCAAGACTCTCTGGTGAAGAAAAAAAAAATGTTCTTCTATATGTTATAGCTTTTACTGAGAGTTTTATTGTTTTGCTGTGTCTTTTAGGTTAGTGTTACGTCAGAGAAGCGAGGTTGGAGAAGATCTTCTGTGGACCTTCACTCTTCTTGAAGCTTTTTAGAGATACGTCGTGTCACGTGTGTAGATGTGTATATATACTTACTCACGTAGACATGTTGTGCATCAATGGGATACAAGATTAGGGTATCAGTAACGGGGTTTAGAGAATTTGAGCCATCTCTATCGATTTAAATCTCAGGGACTTGTATACTTGTATTTATGCTGGAGGAAGCTTGGGTTGCAAGTCATCTCTTTCTCAAATTTGGTATAAATGGTAAAGTTTTTTCACATATTTGTACATATGCGCTTTTTTGTTTTTTTTGTGTGTTCGACTTATATCAACGCTAGTTGTATTGTGTAGGCTTGGTTGTTTATTTCCTTCTTCTTCTTCTTCTTCTTCTTTTTTTTTTTTTTTTTGTTTGTGAAAACATTTTTAACAATTAACAGTAAAAAATCTGTAAATGTATTCATAAACGGATAGACCCATATATAAGAGAAAACATATACATTGTTGTTCCTATATTTCGGGTTTGAATTACAGTGTGCTCTGTGCGCAAACGATTTATTCGGATTATTAAGTTTTGATTTCGACTCAGTGATATTAATTTCATTGAAGTGAAATTTATAATACAGTTTCTCTTGATATTGAACAAGTCTTACAACAACATCCAAATAAATAGATAACAACATATTTTGTGGATATCTCTTTGGTGAAAATAGACTGGAAACAATATTAATAATATTACCGTAACAATACTAATTAAACCTCTTTTTGTAAAGTTCTACTTTTCAAATTGTTTAATATATTCATGTTTACAAAATAATGATATTGCTTATTCCTTTTTCACTCGATAATAACTGTTTTTTTTTCTTACACAAAATAAGAATTGTTATTATAGTATCCTAGTGTGCTCTGTCTAATGATTTGATATTTATTTAGAAGTATGTTAGATATGGTATGATATTTTATATATTTTTCAGATAGTGTCATAGTGGATCTTCTCGCATTTGAATCACCATATTTATATGATATCGTCCATACTGATAACATGCATGTTAAAAAAAAAAGGTAGGATATATATATTATGATATATCATTTTCCTTAGAATATCTTCACTTTACTTAAAAATCTGTATATCAATATTATTAGTCAAGAACTTAAGATATTATGTATAGACAGTGATTAATAAATTATTTTTTTAAGATATCATAATATCGTTTTTATTTTATATTTTATATGTGTTATTATTCTCTACTTCATCACTTGAACTTTTTTTCTTAAAGATTTCAAAATTAATTCTTTAACTAAAAAAAATAAAGATTTCAAAATTAATTGATAATTTTTTGATTCGTTACTGGTTCCTTTTCAACGTACGATCAAGTTTCTATCTTTATTTGATTTGAGAAAATTAAGTATGTAGAAGTAGAACTAGTTTTAGTACATTTAGTTGAAATCTAATAGAAATACACAAATAAATTCTCATAGGTCAATATATATATATATTTTTTTTGGTTTTACCATAGGTCAAATTTTATTAAGTAGATATATAATAGTGTTTATTCTTAACCATGCGTACCTCTATTGGTGAATTTATTCAACTAGTACACGAAATAATGAAATGTGCCAAGTCAAACTTTGAATGTCTAAAATAAGTATTTGTGTTGGCCAAAAGAAAAAAAAATGATATCTCAATATAACAAAGAGATTTATATTAAATTCACCCTTTTAAAAATTATACGGTTACAAGAGCTTGACAGAAAATATATTTAGTATATATAATTATTTATTTCCATATATTGAAAAAGAAAATCACATGAACGAGCAATTTATAGCTTATCTTATATATAACTAGAAATTTGACCCGCGCGATACGCGGAATTAAAATTATATCCAATTTTAAATTTTATTATTTTAGTTTTAATTATAAGTATTTTTTTTTAATTTTAAAAATCATATTGTTATACTACTGATCTACAATATTTTTTCGTATAGTTATTTTAATTTTGAAATTTGAAAAAGTAATGATTTTAACTATCGAGTCTTATCCACACTATTATCTGATCATAAAATTATAAGTATATTTTGAATACTATTTTCTGATATATGAACTATCTTCACCCGATCTTATATACTTTGAATACTATTTTCCGATACATGAAATATTTTTATTTTTATTCGATCCTTACCTGTTATAACTCTATCATTTACACGTAATGTTTTCGTATATATTTTTATATATAAGCAAATGAACAAAATTTTATACACAACTATGTAAATATATTTTATGTATATTTAGTTATTATTATTTTATTTTAGATCTTCAAACACTAATTTTCCTCTTTTTAATGAGAATTGCTAATTAAACCTAAGAATGTGAAGAAGTATTTTAAACATAGAAACTTAAAAATTATTAAACAATTAAAAACAATTTTATTTTTTATGTGCCATATGTCACATGCTGATGTGTGAGCATGAGGGATAAAATTATTCTTCTTTTATAGTATAGATTTTCATTTGAATTTTTGAAGACTAATTTCATTTATTTTACTCGAAATTGTTATTCAAACCTGAGAATATGAAGAATACCTTGAATACAAAATGAAACATTTTTTTTTTTCAAAATGTCACGTGTTATGCTCACAGCAATCAAAAAGTTTAACTATAACTTATAAACTTGAACCCAAAATACATTCAGTTTAAGTTTTTTTTGTTTCACTTGGTTAAATATTGATTTTTAAGTACTATTGATTCTTATCGGAATATTAACGTTCGAAACCGTAAAATGAGTTGCAAAGAGATTCAAAAATAATTTTTTAAGATGCATATGAAAAACCAACTTTATTTTATAATTGAAAATCATGAAAACTTATAATTATATTATTAATAATGTAAATATATATATTAAAATATTGAATACGGAATGTAAAAAGTCACAAAACAGTTTTTTTTTTAATGCCACATGTCATGTTCACAGCAAACAAAATTGCTGATGTGTCATCACCTAGAGAGAAGTTATTTTACTTGAGAGAAGAATAATATGTCGTTTGTACGTTACATCCCTCTTATCCCACTATCTCACTCCTTTTTTAATTTTTTATTTTAAAAAAAAAAATTATTTCCCTTAAAGTATGTAAAATACTAAAATGTTTCATATATAATAACAAAATATTACTATTTGTTTTTTGAATTGAAAATTACTAGTTGTTAGACCTATATGTTAAATATTTATACATAGTTACTCAACATTAGCCGGCCAAATAACGGTAGTTCAATGACTGCAAGTTCACTCTAATTTTGTTTTAGCAGAATTCGAGTCTTTTCTTCACGATTTCAATCATCTTCATCTCCCAATGATAATGTTTATACAGCAATATATCCATTAACAGCTAAGATAATTACCTTTTTTGCCCTCCTGTTAATTGGATCACAAATATTTTTAGCCAACTCATGCTTAGTAAGTTGATTACCATGTTCTAAATATTACTTCTACAATAAAACTAGTACAGATAATAAAATAAATTCACCATTTTTAATTTTGTCGTTATTATTAATTTATAAGAAAATATTTAAATGTGTTAAGATTTCTTTATTTATTTTTAACGTATTTGATTAAAAAATTATCCAATTTATAGTATAATTTTTGCAAACCACTCAAAAATAACCGTTCGAAATAAATATTACTAGAATAATAAAAAAAAAATCATCATCATTTTATATAAAAATAGAAAAATGGTTTGAATAAGATCCCTTGAACTATATTTATCACAATTAAATATTAAGATACAAAAATTAATTTTGAAGATCTAAATAGAAATTAATTTTAAAAATAAAAATTTTGTGGCCAATCTTGAAGATCTAAATAGGAATTAAAATAGAAAATTGTTTTCTTCCTTTAATTTGATATAATTTTTCTCTTTCTTTACACCCTTATATCGTGCATTTTATCCCATAGCTCTCAATTCTCTCTCACCCTTTGGTAAATATATATGATTTTGACCTATTTTATAGCCTCCCCATCTGTTATTTTCTTCATCTGGGTTCCTTATTTGCACATTCTCATTCATACATACGCATCAACGTACGCGTCCTTCCATTATATTCTCTATGCACTGCTTCACCATTAAAAGGAGACCCAAGCTTTGTTTTTTATGAATATTCAAGGGTAAATGGTTAGCAAAGGTGAGATTTTTTTAAATCTTCTCCATTATTTTATTATATCTTTCTCGTCTGGCCTTTTGCTGCTTGTTGTTGTTGCGTCGCGGGAAACCCCAAAATGGATTCACTTTCTTTATTAAATCAATTGCTTTCTTCCTTTCTTTTTCACTGTTGCATGTTTCGGAAATCTATTCGCTGTTTGCTCATACGAACAGAGAATTAATGACTTCATTTGGAGACTAGTTGTTGTTGGGCATTAAATTTTTTCAATAGATGTCTACAATGTATTTGTTAATATGCCTGTTTGGAGATTTTTCTCGGTTTGTGTTCCTAAAAGTCTCAGGCAAAGTACGTTGCCGGCGCAAAAATTCCTCTTTTGTGTCAGAGAGAGAGAGAGAGAGAGATTGGACGAAAAGATTTGTCTGTCTTTGTTATGAATCCTTAAAGCGTGGTTGCTTTTCTAGCTCAAGTCGCTTTACATTTAATGGCAATCTGTCAATTCAGTTTTAGTTTTTTGTTTTTTGTTTTGCATAGAAGAAACAGAGGAGGAGAAGAATTTATTGTTTCTTTTGGTGAACTGTGCAATTCTCTTTCTGCTTCTTTAATGGTTGACATTACATCATACTATAACTTTGTTCCTTCAAGTTTTTCTTCACATGCCTCTCTGTGGATTGCGTTGTAACATAAAACCTCTGTGTATCTTTGAGTTTCTGTTTGATGAAAGCCGGTTAAATACAGTCTAATGTGCAGAGCCTTTAAGTCTCTGACTTTTGTTGCATTAATATGAGCAGAGGAAAGTAAATGCTGAAGAAGATTTAATTAGTGGTTGTTAAAGAGGGTAAATGATCATAAAGTGCTTACCTTTTTTCTTCTTCTTTTTCTTTTTTTTTTTGTCTTTTGGCTGTGTTAGGAATGGCATCAAGCTCTTGTCTTAAGCAAGGGTCAGTGCCAATGAACAACATTTGCATTACCCCTGAAGCAACGTATGAGGCTGTGGTTGCAGATGCTAAGCTTTTCATGTCTTCTTTGGAAAGGCTACACTCTCTCTTGGGTACTAAATTCATGTAAGCTTCTTCTTCCCCTGGTTAGCTGTTGGCGCTGATAGACATTTTGTGTTCATGAAGTCTCCATCTTTGAGATTTAAGCTCTTGGATTGATAAATGATAATGATTCATGCTCATGTTTTCGGCTTGAACTACATTTATCTGAAATGTTATACATAATGAGACTTATCAGTGCTTGGATATGGCAGCAGCACCTTGATTTCACTATTCTACATATATATTGCATTTGCGATTGTAGGGTTCCTATCATAGGTGGGAGAGATTTGGACTTGCACAAGCTTTTCGTTGAGGTAACTTCTCGAGGTGGGATCAACAAGGTATGCCCTCTTAATGGGATCTGGTTACTTACTATGTCCTCTTAGAATTTGCATTGATCTTTTTGTCCTTGGTTCATTTTCCTCCTTTGATCTGCAGATACTTCATGAAAGGAGATGGAAAGAAGTAACAGCTACATTTGTGTTTCCTCCAACAGCAACAAATGCATCTTATGTCCTGCGCAAGTACTACTTCTCGCTTCTTAGCAATTACGAGCAAATCTATTTCTTCAAATCTAATGGCCAGATTCCTCCAGGTTTGCCTCGCTAAAAAAAAAAAAACATTTGTTATTTTACCAAAATCCAATCTTGTTCAGTTAGTTCTCTGTTTCGTAACAAACACTTCTTCTGTAGACTCTCTGCAGAGCCAATCCACTGGACCGGGCCTTATGCAGGGTACCATAAGACCTTCACAAGAACTCCAAGCTTTAACCTTTCCACCACAACCAAAGATCGATTCTGGAGAACTCCCTGGAGGTGTCAACTTTTTTCTTGATTTCTCTTTGTTTCTATACAAATTACAAATCTGAGCAAAATCCTTGTTGCTTCTGTTGTTTATTGGTTTCAGGATCTTTAACTGGTTCAAATGTGATTGGAGTGATAGATGGGAAATTTGAAAATGGTTACCTTGTAACTGTAACAATGGGAACAGAGCAGCTTAAAGGAGTTCTGTATCAGCTTCTTCCTGCAGAGAACACAGTTGCTCATCAAACTCCGCAACAGAGTACTCATGGTGTTTTCCACAACACTTGGAACAACAATGGCAATCCTCAGGGGGTTGTTGGAGGAGTAACAAAACGCCGCAGGAGAAGGAAGAAGTCAGAGATCAAAAGACGCGATCCTGCTCATCCCAAACCCAACAGAAGTGGTTATAACTTCTTCTTTGCTGAGCAGCACGCTAGGCTGAAACCGCTTCATCCCGGTAAGGACAGAGAGATCAGCCGGATGATTGGTGAACTCTGGAACAAGCTCAATGAACAAGAGAAAACGGTATTCACATTTCCACCCAACCTAATTCTCTACTGTTTTCTTGTATAATACAACTCTCATATGGTCCGTTTGATTTTCTCTCAATTGTAGGTTTACCAAGGGAAGGCAATGGAGGACAAAGAGCGATACCGAACTGAAATGGAAGATTACAGAGAGAAGCTTAGGACAGGACAGCTCATAAGCAACGCTGTTCCGCTGCAACAGAGGCTTCCAGAGCAAAACGTAGACATGGTTGAAGCTGACCTTCCGATAGAGGAAGCTGAAGAAGAAGACGAAGAAGGCGACTCAAGCGGTTTATCAGGCGAAAGCGAGCCACATGATGATCTGAACGGGGAATCTGATCCTGAGTTGGAAGAGCCATCTCTGAATCCTTCGGGTCTCAACCTAAACCCGAATCCGGCTGCGACGACAGTGGTGGTTCCTACGGAGAAGATCGGTGATGTTGTGATGGAAACATCTCCAGTGAAGAAAGCGGAAGAGACGACCGTGGTGGTGGCTGCTGAGCAGAACTGAAGATTCTTTGGAGGTCATTAGAGAGGAAAGGGTTTGAGATAGCTTACTTGTGGCACAAGACAATCTCTTTTGGTCTTAGTATTGTGACTTTTGTTCTTCTTTAGCATTTTGTTGGTCCTTCGGAATGTTGATTCTTGCTTTATTGCATCGGAGCGCATCCATGGATTTGACCTGCTGGTGTTGGAGAGCGAGAGTGGATTAGGGAGGGAATGGATTTTATTTGCTTAATGGATTTTTATTTTCATTTTTATGGATAATTTTCTTGTTTATTCTGCATTTTTTTTTTTTGGATAAAAAGGTTGTTTTCTTCTGCTTTTTTTTTTTAATGTGATATTGGTAGGTAAAAACAACAAAAACAGTATATAACTGATAAAACGATCTTATAAAGAGGCTGTATTGTTTTTTTATTTTACCTTAATATTTTTTGAAAGTAAGAGAATAGCTTATCTTAGATTTGATAGGTGAATATATAAGTTGCAGGGGTAAGAGATAGAATGATAGATTACTTGTTAATAGTTTTGAGTCGGATTAACAATATCTGCTTCAGTTCTGAAATTATTTTGCATGAATTCTTAACATTACATAACATCCCTAGAAACATTATTTTACAGTTTAACTGTTCTACTAGAAAACGCATGAATCCAATTTGACATAATAGAGAACTCCGAAGAGTAATAGTAATATACCCATCCTATGAAAAATAAATTTCGCAAAATATATGAATTCCAGAAATATTTTCTAGTGTCAACAAACAAATTCAAGTCATACTAAGCCTATAACATTGAGAGAATTTCAAAAATACCACTCATTTTTTTGGTTTTTCTATAATGTAGAACGGGTTAAATGATCTGACAATCTGTTATCAAACGCTTGTAATTACAGTCTAAGAATAAATAAAATTACAGTCTAATTACGGAATACGGACCAATCAAACCTGCTCTAGAGAGTGGTGACAATATTAATTACACGCCTATGTTCCCCTTTGTATTTTTTTGTTGTTGTCTGCCCCTCTTTCGGAGCGATTTTTTCACATACTATCGTCGACTCTCCGTCTCCTTTTGACGGCGGCATCAACAACGAAGCACACTGATAACTTGTCTTGCTCTCTCTCTCTCTCTCTCTCTCTGTACAAAACTAGGAGTATTTGATTAGGCTAGATCCCAATTTTCGATTCTTCTTCAATCCTTCACATGCGAAGATTCTCTTAAGCAACCCTTCCGTTCTTCTCCTTTTTGTGTGAGGTAAAATCTCTGGATTCTGTTTCTGCTTTGATACAATTTTTTTGAGCTAATATTTTTTTTTTTTGTTTCCGATTGCGATGAAGGCTGTAATTAGATGTGATTCGTAATCTTAGTTGTCTCTCGATTGCTGGAAATTATGGACCTTTGGTTGCTAGTCATTACAAAGTAGGATAATTTCTTTGTGGGTAGTCCTTAAAATCCTGGAAATTGAAAATTTCGAACTATTATTCGGGAAATTTGAAGCTGAGTATTGATTTCGAATCAGACACTACCCGTTCCATTTCGTCTTTGTCTGTGTATTAATGATAATTTTCTAGGGTTTATCTACTGGTATACACTTGATTGCTTCATGTTCTTTCTTTTTATTTCAGTTTCATGTAAATGAAGTAAAAACTTTAATCACTCACTCTCCTTTTTCCTGCCTTTGAATTTCGTTATATTCTGGATAGTAACAAATGGGGAAGAAAGCGAAGAAGAAGGCTCGAACTCCAACAAAGGAGAATCTGACCACAACGCTCTCCAAGAAGGTCACTGAACAGCCTAGTGAAGCCGGGGACGGGGAAGTAGCTGAGGTGGCTGTTAAAGCAGTGAAGGAGAAACAAGCTTGTGTGCATTTCGAGAAGGGTCTTAACTTGGATAAACTGTTGGATAAGATTAAGACTTCCAAGAAGATTAAGTGTCAAGAATGCAAGGAAGGGATCCACGACAAGAGAGGAACTAAAGCTAAAGGTAACAAGGGGAAACATGGATTTGCCTCTTCTGACCCAAAATCTGACAGGAAAGCTCTTTGGGTTTGTTTGGAATGTGGCTGTTTTGTTTGTGGAGGTGTTGGGTTACCAACTGGACCTCAGAGCCATGTTGTGAAGCATATCAGACTGACTCGTCACCGGTTGATGATGCAATGGGAAAATCCTCAGTTAAGATGGTGTTTTCCATGCCACTCGATTCTCCCCGTTGAAAAAGATGACAACGGTGAGAAGAAAGATGTCTTGTCGGAGGTCGTCAAATTGATGAAAGCACGATCTTTGAACAATGTGGCTTCATCTGATACCCAAGAGCAGTGCTCAGGAAGTGGCAGTGTCACTAGTGATGTCAAATTAGAAGCTGCTGCTGCGACCAGTGGTATAGAAGCAAGAGATGGTTATCTTGTGCGAGGTTTAGTCAACCTTGGGAACACATGCTTCTTTAATTCGATCATGCAGAATCTTCTTTCTTTGGATCAGTTACGCGATCACTTCTTGAAGGAGGATGTGTCTGGTTTTGGTGGCCCTCTGGCTTCCTCCCTCAAGAAACTATTCGCTGAAACGAAACCAGAGGCAGGCTTAAAGAGTGTGATAAATCCTAGAGCCTTTTTTGGGTCTTTCTGCACTAAGGCACCCCAGTTTAGGGGATATGACCAGCATGACAGCCACGAGTTGCTACGCTGTTTGCTAGATTCGTTGAGCACCGAGGAATCAGCCTTTAGAAAGAAGCGTGTTGTTGATGAGAAATTGGAGGCGAAATCTACTCTCATTGAATCTGTATTTGGAGGCGAAACTTCGAGCATTGTTTCTTGTATGGAGTGCGGGCATTCCTCGAAAGTCTATGAGCCGTTTTTGGATCTTTCTTTACCCGTACCATTCAAGAGATCCCCTCCTAAAAAGCAGCAGACCGTTTCTCGAGCAAAGAAAGCTAAGCTTCCACCAAAAAGAGTCCCCAAGAATAAATTTACAAAAGTCCT
Source organism: Noccaea bulbosa (assembly GCA_900406535.1). Taxonomy (NCBI): domain Eukaryota; kingdom Viridiplantae; phylum Streptophyta; class Magnoliopsida; order Brassicales; family Brassicaceae; genus Noccaea; species Noccaea bulbosa. The sequence goes on along the minus strand of OVBJ01000649.1, from coordinate 2,032 downwards.
CCCGAGTAAAGCTCTGTCAGAACTGACTTCTCCGGGAAAAGCTGTGGCTGTCACAGCTGATTCGGGTGCATCTTGTTCCTGTTCTGCTACCACTGGTAATGGTGTGGTTTCAGAGACTCCTTCGGCTATAACCCTTGACAATAAGCAGGCTTCAGAAACTGATACACAAAGTGATAGTGTTTTTGATAGTTTCTGGTTGGATATTATTGGACCAGAAACCTCTGGAGATGATACAAATTTGGGTATGGAAGATAATGTTAGTGATAAACTCCCAACAACTGAGGCTGGTCAAATTGAGGATCAACCAAATATTCCTGCCAATACCTTGGTTTCATCGGGTGATCAGACTTTGGAAGGTAATGAAGAGAGGCTGATGCAAGATAATGACGAAGTGGCAAAGGCAGAAACCATCTTGGATGAAAAAGATGTACAAGCTACGCAGTCTGATGAATGCACAGCTACAAGCGGTGTTTCTGCTGAAATCAACCAAGCTAGTAGCGTCGGTGGTGATCCTGGTTTAGGGGAAAGTTCTTCCTCGGTGAATCCCTGGGATGAGGAAGAGCTTCCTTTGATGGTTGCAGATTCGGAAATTCTGTACATGCCTTATAAAGAAAACATATCCTATGATGATAAAACAGTTGTTAAAGGTGAGGGTGAGGCTTCATCTTCGTTTGTTAGTGGTGATCATGAACCACAAAACCAGGATTTCGTTGATCTTGGTGGATTATTTGATGAGCCCGAGACTACTGAAGGACCTGTTTTTGGACCTCCTTCTAAGGCTGAAGCTTCGGGAGTTGGTTTTATGGCGTTCAGCAGCGAGTCTGATCCTGAAGAAATCGATGATTCGGATTCACCGGTGTCTGTAGAGAGGTGTTTGGCTCATTTCACCAAGGCTGAGATTTTGTCAGATGACAATGCTTGGAATTGCGACAACTGTTCAAAGAAGCTGAAACTTCAACGGTTGAGAGAAAAGCGAGAATCCAAAAAAGATGAATCAAGATCAAGCAACACCAGCAACGGATGGTTGAGTGAAAATGAAACCGATGTTTCTGGGGAAACCGATGTTTCAGCAATGAAGCAAGACCCGAGAGACAATTCTAGTGTCGAGGATAGTGGAAGAGAAGCTATGAGTTCTAACTCAGCTAATGTGAGTGAACCGGAAGAAGCTCAAGACGAAGACAAAGATTCTGAGAAAGTGGTAGCAGTAAAAAGAGATGCAACTAAAAGAGTACTTGTAAACAAAGCCCCACCTGTCTTAACCATTCATCTAAAACGATTCAGCCAAGATCTGCGTGGTAGGCTAAGTAAGTTAAATGGTCATGTTGCTTTCAAAGAAGTCATCGACCTTCGACAATATATGGACTCAAGGTATCATTCATCATCTCCTCTCGACATTTTGATCCCTGTCTTTTTAACTCGAATCTCAATCATACGAAAACGCTTCTTCGTTCTCTTGGTTATTTCAGGTGTAGCAGAGAAGACCCGACCGTATACAGACTGGCTGGATTGGTGGAGCATTCAGGGACGATGAGAGGAGGTCATTATGTGGCGTATGTTAGAGGAGGTCAGAGAGTTAAAGAGACTGATTCCTCCAGTGTGTGGTATACCGTAAGCGATTCACATGTTCGTCAGGTTTCACTGGAAAAGGTTCTGAATGCTGAAGCGTATATCTTGTTCTATGAACGGATCTTCTCACAAGACTGAGATTATATTTTTGTTAATGTTCCATTATACTGAGAGAAAAGAAAGAAGAAAACACTGTTTTGATCTTCTTCTTCTCTCTACAGCTTTTGCTGGGAAAGTTTTTGACGATCACATTTGATCAAATACCATTAATTTTTTTTTTTTTTTTTTTTTAATTATGTTTTGGAGTTACAGTATGTATTATCAGAAGCATGACTGAAAATATCTGAGCCTCTCAACAATTTATATTTCATGATAACAAAAGGGGAATTAGCTCATTTAATTCTTCAACTATTTTCAATGAGAATTTTTATTCCTCAACTATCACTTGCTCACTTTAATTTCTCAA